>PVIJ01007883.1:0-21170 GCA_004024925.1 Scalopus aquaticus | reverse complement strand
ATACGGGTGCATGTATCCTTTCGGATTAGTGTTTGTATCCTTTGGGTAAATTCCCAAAAGTGGTATTGCTAGGTCGTATGGAAGCTCCATGTTAGAAAATAGCAAGAATTTTAACTGCTATAAAGATTAAGAGTACTTGTGGAAATTGCTAGCTTTATAGAGAATGTTTGATCTTTTTAGATGTAGTGTTATTTAAATTGTGTTCCCCACCCAAATTACATACATATAGTAAAAGTTTAAAATGGCTTTCTTAAACATTAGTCCTATCTTCTCATAGTTCCTTTGAATTAAATAATGTACAACTGATTATTGTTAATAATTATGAACATTTATTAAGCACAAAGAGTATACAGCAATGGTTGCTATGTAAAAACATAATTACTAGTATAGTGTCCCTGCCATTGAGTTTACAATCTAAGATGAAATACAAGAATGCTGTACCTCAAAATTTCCTTAACTAAGAAATGGCTCTTTTGGCAAATAAGTGAGGCAAAATGACCTATCATTTCAGGTACAATGTTAAAAAGACTTTGAACATAATCCAAAGAATGTTTTACTTGTACCTAGACATTTCTCCAATTATATTATGCTTGGTAAGAAAAAGAGCACTTAGAAATTCAGTAAGAACAATTAATTATTTCAAATTGCCTTGCAGGATCTTTAAACAAAGAGATGCTTACTAGTCTGAGGTTTCCCACACCAAGGGAAGCCTCATGAGAAATATTATTATGAACTAAACCAAGTTTGTCTTCTATTTCACTTAACCATTTCAATTTACTCCTCCTTTCACACATGTAGGGATTCCAATTATACCCTGATGAAGGAAGAAAGTACTGTATATCTAGCTAAAATACTCTAGATTATTAGAGGTCTAACAAGTCCAGGATACAATAATTTATAGTTTAAGAGATAATTGAGAAAAGATAGCAGTGGGGCCCCTGGCTAGAGAGAGTCTGGATATCTAAGATATATGAACAACATGGTTGAGTTCAGTCCATGCATCTTTGAAGTTGTTAAGAATATAGGTAGGTATATGGCTACTTTTCTATCCTATATTTCTGGTGTAGGTGATTTAGGAATTTAGCATCAAGTCCCTATACTGCAAATATTGTACTACTCTGCCTACATTTATAGGAAATATTTAACAAATTAAGGTTTTCATTGGTCATATCTTAGTTCACAAAGGCACAATGAAGGATTTTGATTCTTACTGTCAAAGGCAAAGACCATTTTAAGCTTCTGAGCACATACAGTCTTAAACTGTATATACTGATTATTTTTCATTTATAATTATTTCAACTCTAAAAGAACACTAAAAATTATTGGTTATAAGTTATCTGAAAAACAAAATAGAGTTTACTCTGTAAAGTATATGTATAAACATTAAAAAAATACATGCATACAGATATTTTAATGGCAGAGTGGTAGCATCCTGAGATTACTTTTTAATGATAAAACAGCAATTTTTGGAATAACTAATAATCTCCCCCTCAGAAGTCTATCTTGGCAACTTTCTTTTAAATATAGCAGTAGCAACATTTTATAAATGTTTACATTTGCTTTGCACTTAAGTTTACGGAGACATAATAGTCTAGAATTTCAGGATAAAACTTTTATAAAGTAGAATAATGCACAACTTTGAACCTAAAATTGATACTTAAGTAACTCTTTTACAATTTAAAAGTGTCATTTATACCAACTACCAGTAATGAATTAAATCCAATTATAAAATTATGATATTTAAAATGAAATAAAAAATTATTCTCTTTTAAGGTTACAGAAATTAATTTCAAAAATTTCCAAAAAGAGAAGAGAAAAAAGTTTTAAAATATATAACCATAACTAGAAAAGAATCTGGACTTACAAATTTCAATTAGTGCACTTATTTTTAGTTGGTATTATATGAAACAGCTAAAATACCTGATTAAAGTATATGTTTTCCTAAGGCAAGGCAAATTAGTTATAAAGCTTATAGATATTAGCATGGTTGTAGTATGACCAATACATGTACATTCATTTTTTAAAATGATACATTCCAAGTTACATAAACTTTAGTTTCATATACTAGTCTAAGACTACATCTTTATCTTAAACCTAGAAACATAATTGCTGTAACATATTAAAGAATACTTCATTTTCCAATATTGTACAGTATACTGTATTTTAAAATATGTAGTATAAATTTTTTAAGCAAAGTTTATAAAGGCATACTATTAGCTAGTAATATCTACTGTGCTAACTAATTATACAAAGGAAAAAGTTCACAACAAAATATAAAACTAAGCATGATAATTATTGCATTTAACACAAAGACACACAATCAAGTACTTTGAATATACTTGTTTCCTGTTTTAGTAACTGCATTACAAACAACTATTACTTTGATAAGCATAAGATTCTCTAAGATTTGTTTTTCTTGGTGGTTATTTTTCTTCTCTATATCCTCTACAATAACAGGAACTGATTTTCTTTTGAGTACAGAGTAAAATAATGTTTATAAGTTTTTATCTGAATCAAGTAAAAGCTAGTCCTTATCTTACTTTCATTTTAAAAGTTATCTTTCATCTTTTGGACCTTGATTAACCATATGTTTTTTGTTACAAAGTATAGTCTGCATGTTAACAAGTTGATAGGGGTATTTAAAAGACATACCTACCTTGATTTTATCTGTGTTTTAAATATGATTACACAAGCTTCTCCTTTTCAATGAGAAAAAGGAGATAAAACCACATAATGGTCCCCTTCACTCTCAACTATTTTGAGATACAGCTTTAAAATTAAAATAAGGGTAGATCAAATCAAGTAATGTTTGTAATCTCTTATTTTGCATAGAAGAGAAAAAAATGAAACAAAGCAAGTTATTTCCTTCCTATGGTCTCAGCTAGTTTCTTAAGTCTTTTCTTCAGCTCCAATGGAAATTTTTCATAGCATTTCTTACAGACTGGCTTCATGTCAAACTCCACAAATTTATTCCTAAAGATAACAACAACAACAAGAAATCAGTGAAAATATATTCAGAATGACATAAATATTATGTAAGTTTTACTGAAGTAAATGAGAACACTGAATGATGATATCTATATTCATGTTAGATAAAAACTGTACTCTTAATCTCAATTCTTGTCAATTGTAGCAGACGTAAAAAATTCACAGTATAATTTAAAAAGAATTGTTCTTGTAAACTGATTCTATACAACAATCTCTGTAATACAGAATGTATATCACATTTTAGTCAGTCCTAAATATACAGGGAAATCTAATGTAAATATAATTTAGGTAAGTAAAGTTGATCACATTTTACAGTACATGAGAACACTTTAAAGAACAGCTATTTAAAACAAAGAATTGTATTTCTATAATTTAAATGATCCTTTTTCTTGAAGGCAAAAGACATTACTTAATATTTTACATTAGTTATGAATTTTCATCTTTTCTGTCATAAAATGATTTGCCTTCTACGCCCACAAACAACAGAAGTCACTTTAAAATATCATCCCAAAAAATCTTAAATCATAATGGGATATTTTGGTAGGGTGTCTGACAGAAAAGTTGGTAGGGAAGATTTTGATCTCTTAAAGAACACAAATGAACCAGACTGCCTGTGATTACCTTTTGAATGTTAGCTCTATGCATAACTCAATTCTTCTTTTTAAATATTAGAGCAGTACATGCTATGAGTATATTTGTAGAATAGTTCTGGAGATAACAAGTTTTCAGAGAGCCTGCCTGTACTTCATTTTCAACTGGTAATTACAATTGCTTATTACCATTGAAATCTAGGGTCCTTAACTGTGGCTCGAGTAAATACACAACTTTGTAACTTGTTCATTTCCTGTGAAATTATATTTAGGAAGTATCTGTGGAATAAGTCCAATGGCACATTATCATATGTAGAAATGATTAAATTTGCTGATATAACTAATGTATTTTTAAGGTATATTAAACTAGAACATATGATTCATGATAATTTTAAAGAACAATACAGTAACAAAGTCAATTCTTAACTACACATTTAAAATGAAAAATCTTTTATTTTTTAATATCCATGAGAATTATTTTGTTTTTTTCAGAGATTGTAAATCAAAATGATGTTATATTTCAATGGTAGTTTGACTTAAATGGTATTATTGAGTTAAAAATTTCTAAAGTATTCTTGGAATAAAAGCTATTAAAACTGCCATTTTTAGATAAAAGAAATAAGTTGTCACAGTTTTTAGAGCTATTGCTAAATGCACCTTCCAATGTTTTGATTTTATATATGAATTGTAATTTCTCTTTACAGAAAGGAACAAGAGAACTGAAATAATAATAAAAACAAAGTTTAGAATGTAGAACACAATGTTAACCATGAAGGAAAAATGGGACAATCATGCTGCTTATTCAACAGAATTTCAGAGATTGAAACATTTTCCATAAAAACAAGGAATAAAATAGATAATGAATTAATAAACAGTAGCATATGGGCATTGTATGGAAGTACAAATACATACCCCAAAGATACCACATAGCTTATGTATCAGATAGTGCTTAGAAATGAAACACATTGAAAGGATTTAATTTTATAAGGAACGAATGTTTGACACTTCAAATTTATCAATTAAGTTATTTTAGGTAAAACCCCCAAAAAACAGAATTTAAAAAGCTGCAATAATAAGACAAAAATACTATAAAGCTTTTCCCAATATCTATTAAAAGAATGGAATTCTTCCCTTTGAACCCATTAAAAAATTTTATACAATATTGTAAATTTTAAGAAAAGAGATGAGGGAAGTAGTTGAAGTACAAGCAGTATTATTAAGTGTAGACTTTATTCATTGAAGTCTTAAAATTTTAATAATCATGCAAAAGAACCAACTCTATACAGAGTTATTTGTATTTCAATCTCTGATGGCTACAAATACATGCCAGAACAAACAAAAAATACAGAAACAGATCAAAAACATATTCTAAAGAACTAACCAAAGGAGAAAGTAGTGAAAATGATGACAGAAGGGACAGAAAAGTTTACAAACAGACTGGCTTTTTCTTCTTCTGTTTGTCCTTATCCTTTGCTTCTCTTTCTCGTTTGGCAAGTCGCCTCTTAAATTCTTCTGGCATTCTCTCATAACAGTGTTTGCAGACTGGTTTTAGATCAATCTCAACAAATTTATCCCTTTGAACAGGATAGAAGGAATAGAGGAAAGAATAGGGAATAATTAAAGGAAGAATATTTATTTTCAGA
Source organism: Scalopus aquaticus (assembly GCA_004024925.1). Lineage (NCBI taxonomy): Eukaryota > Metazoa > Chordata > Mammalia > Eulipotyphla > Talpidae > Scalopus > Scalopus aquaticus. The sequence continues at coordinate 15,949 of PVIJ01007883.1, read as the reverse complement.
AGGCCTGAACAGAAAGAAGAAATAGGCATCAAGGATTTCTCTTTTTAAAAACTGTACTAATATTTAAAAAATGTTACCGCAAAGTTTTCAATTTTAGGGTTCACACTAGACCAAAATGTTCACTTACTTGAGTGTTAATTTAGTGTTGCAAGTAGAGCAGGCAAAACAGTTCACGCACCAGGCCTTATTAAGAGCAGAGACCACTAGAAAAAGAAGATATCTGATCACACACACTGGTATAGTAAGTGGGAGGAGCTTACATTTGCAACTCTAAATTGGAAGACATCAAGTTTACTTGCAAAATAATCACATGGCTAAAAATTTCAGTGCCAGTAACTAATATTTACTGAATCAATTAAATTAATTCATTAAAGCTTTCACATTATTAAATGTGAAATTAAAGAATTTTCATATTAAAAAGACATACAACCGAATGCTTAATGTCTATCTTTCATGACCGTAGACTTCTTACAAAAGATTATTGCTTTTCTCAACCTTTATTTATATAGTTACATGTTTTCCTTTCATTTGAGCATCCTGTGAGGCATTTAAATGGTATGAACCATGTTTTCACACCAAAGCTCATGTCCTCTCATTCTCAGGGATGCTTGACACTCTCATGGATGCTTGTAGCACAGTACTTAACCAGCTCACTCTCCCCTCCTTTTCTGTCCTTACTGTCATTGGTCTAACAAAGAAATATGGACTAGATAATTAAAAAAAAAAATACAGACATTAACTTATTTACCTTTCTTCCAAAGTTAATAAGAAAAGGGCTTTCTTTGATAGCTTCTTTCATCTGGTAACTGTCTCATATAGGAGGGAGTTAAATTTTATTTTCAATGGCACTAAAGATTGCTTTCCTGAACAAATCCTTTCACAAAAAGCATATGGGCAGTGTTTCAGAAAATATTTCCTGAGTTAGGTTCTCTGCCAAGAACCATGAAGCACGATGAAAACAGGAATGTTTAAAACTCTGCCAGGAAGCTTCTGGCAGTGATGTGCTGGCGACTATTAGCAAACACAGCTGTTTCCTTTCTGTCCCAGTCAATCAGCCCTCCCTAATTACCACAGTACAAGTGGTTAAGTCCTAGAAATGACTGTAGATAACTATCAAGTTTTAGCATCTATAGGGTTAAAGGGACTTACTATCAGAGGCAGATTAAACTGTTCCTAACAAAACAATGCTCTACAGTTTCCAAGTTATATAATTCCAGGAAAGAGATACAGAAACAGGTTTCAGAGTCAGCCATGAGTAATTCCCACAATTTCTACTGTATCGACCCTATGGGACTGGCCAAGGAATTATGGTAAATAAGTATCGAGTCTAACTGTTACATGTTATCATCTCACTGCTAAAGATTATTTGGGAATTATGCCAAAAAGAGAGAAAAGCAACTGATAATGATCACATTCCAAACAATACCAATCATCAGTCTCAATGTTCACATGACCCAAGTGCTTTTGTGTAAAAATGGTACCATATTAAACTCTTACACTTACCATCACCTTCTATCACACGGTTGCAGTGGAAGCAAACATCACCAAATAGCTGAAAAAGATAAAAAAGGGGAATAAAAATTGAAGATCTATTAGAACTGTTTTAGAAACACCAAACTTTAAATGAAAAATTTACCATTACTAGAGAAAATTAGTAAAAGTTCACTGACAAGTTTTTACTTCTTACAATGAAAATAAATTTATTTTTCATCACTAGCAAAAACAAAAACAAAAAAAGGCTCTGGAAAAGCTCCAGATTGAAGAAGCTTGAAGGAACAGGATAAACCTATTTTGGATGTAAGAAATACATCCAATATTTTTATCCTGGAGTGGGAAAAAAAAAATGCTATAGAGACATTACTACCTTAAGTGACCAAACTGGGAAAAAATAGGTGATAAGTGTCAAAATGGTAACTATGTAATATGAGAGAGTTGCATATTCTTGGGAAATATACATTGGAGTATTTAGGATAAAGGACCTTGATGATGTTATCCTCAAATTATTCAGAAAGTGTATGTATTTGTATTTATATATATGTATATTTGGATGTAAAAATATGTGCATTTACATAAGTGTGTGTTTTTATAGGAAAAATGTGAACACATGCAAATGATGAACCTGCGTATAAGGTCCATAGGTATTCCTTGTAGTTTTATTTTACAGTCTTTCTGAGCATTTGGAACAGGTGCTTTGGTGGTGGGAGAGCTACAGTGACCACACCAGAAGGGAGAAATGCTATGATGTCAAAATACTAACAAGGATGTAAAACAATAAAAAAAAAAAAGTTAAAAAGAAATTTGTACAGGCTTATGTACATTTCCTAGGAGATTTCCTTGTAGCTAAAATATTGGTAAATTCAAATTTATGTATATTAATATCCAATTAATATAATCAATACCTGATTATAGTGGGTTTCACAATATGCCAGGCCTTTCCTTTCATAATGACGATGTCCAAGAAATGGTTTTTCACACTTGGCACAAACAAAATGCTGAAAAAAAATTGCTTTGGGTCATTTTTGAATTGCCATATTTTATTTAATGAAGAAAATATGGAGAAAAACTGAAAGTTAAACTGTCTTCAGAGAAGATACATGAAAATTTGAGGTAATTATTTTCATTAGCGGTAGTGTAAACCTAAAGTACTTTCAATCTTAATTCAGGAGTCTTGAATCTTTGGTTGCTTTAAGGCATAACCTCTTTAAACAGAATGACAAAAGAGGTGAATATCTTAGTAGCATCTCTGGTAGTGGAATCAGAGAGCACATTACTGAGAGATCATATATTCTATGTTCTTAATTTTCTACAAAGTGAACTGTCATTAAAATGTCCATATTTAATCTTTAGAATCCCCTTATCTTGCTAGCACATCTGAACCACAGAAATACAAAAGTACAGGTTGCACCTCCACCATTTGGAACTCACCTCCACATGCCACTGCTTACCCATGGCATTTACCACACGCCCTTCAATGGGTCGGCGACAAGCACCACATATGGGGACCCCCATTTTATCATGGCACGGCAAGCAATACAGTTCTCCTTTCAGCTCCCGGGCATCAGCAGTCAGTTCCTTCCTACTCATGAGAAAGATAATTAACTGAATAGTACTATCAAGAGAGAGAAAAACAGGCATCCAATGAATGGGGCTAACAAGGTTTTTGGTGATATTACTGTAACAATCCCTGTAATTTCCACTTTCTCCCCTTAGAGATAATCAGAGTAACAAGAATTAATAGGCTTCAACAAGTTTAAGATTCCAATTAAAACATTAATATGTAATAATAGATGGAGAAGTCAGATACATACCATAATAATGGTCATATTTATCATTTCCTTATCTATTATCACATTATAGTCCACTTTTATTCCTATAAAGCTAGAGGTGAATCATCACAGTACTAAGGACAGACTCAGTGATACCATATTTCCAAAATAACTTAGGAGTTAGGATACTAATCACACAAAGTGTGTGACATCTTAAGGGAAAAAACATGAGGAAAAAAATACATTTAAACCATTCTCCATAAACAGGAACTTTATATGTATGTATTTACCACAATAAGCATTACATTAGGAAAAATGTTTATTTCATTTGTTAATGATTATTTAAATTGTCACAAACTGTTAAGAATAATTATAGGTTAATAGTGAACCAGTCACTTACATTAACCCTTTGCACTCAAGGCCTTTTTCGCATGGGCGAACCAGCAACTCGAGACAATTTCAGCTATATTAATACGTTGCCACAGAGGGCCCCAATTCACCAAATAGATTTGTGTGAATTTCATGTATTTAATACAATTCTTTAGGAAGAGTTCTAATGACAAATGAACAAAAAATCCCACAAGAGGGAGGATAGGCAAGAAAGCAAGATAAGGTACAAATGATAATCACAAAAAAAAGGTGAGGTGATTGTACTTAAACTATGAAGGTGTTTACTTAACCTTTAGCCTACCAGTCTCTCCCCTTCCTATTATAATTTAATGTGTGAGTTCATATTGACTATACTAAAACAACTTTTTCCATTACATTTTTATACCAGATAGAACAATTTAGAAAAACCATAGTCTAACAATTCATTTATCATAAATTTCTGAAGAAAAAATTCTTTTTAGATGTAAATCAACAAAATAAACATAATTTAAGATATCCCAGGTAAGGCCTAACTACTAAAACTGTAAAAGTTACATATGTAAGAAGATGAGACTTTTTAATTCTCTTTAATCCTGGAAAAAATAGGAAAAACATAATGAAAAACAGTTTTGTGGATAATGGGATATTTTAATATGGACTGAATACTTAAAGGTATGTTGCATATACATGTACACATGTACACATACTCAAATGTGGCAAAAAATTAACAGGGAATCAAATGAAGAGTATATAGACATTCTTTACTTTAGGCTTTTGACTTTAAGTTAAAAATTTTCCAGATTAAAAATTGAAGAAAAACAATTCGATTTGCCAGAGTATAAAAAAGATTTGTGGTCTTTCATTTACCCTACTTGTGCAATAAAAAAGGAAGAAACTCTAATACCCGCAGTTGGCACAGTTGAAATGGTCTGGATGGTAAGGGTCGTTCTTGAAAATCAGAGGTTGTTCATCAATGATGGCGTGGCATTTCTGGCAGATGTATTTTCCAAGGCCTCTGGCTTTCTCACGATTATGACAAGGGCGACACAGATGTCTGAACAGAGTCAAAAGTTATTTAAAAAATTTGAGTTAAGGGCCTCCCTGGTGGCGCAGCGGTTAAGCACTGTGCTGTGGAGCTGTCGGCAGTGCGACGCAAGTTTGAAGCCCGGCTGGGGAGACTCCCACATGGCGCAGCAGACCTCTCCTGCCTCGCCCACTGCTCCCCTTAGCAGTGTGTTTCTGTCGATCTGCCTGTTCTGCTCCCCACTCTGTCTCTGGTGAATCCTCTCGCCACCCCACATCTCTGGTCTGTACCCCAGCTTGTATGCATAAATAAATAATTCTTTAAAAAAAAATTTGAGTTAAAATCTAAGGGTCTTCCTAATAATTAAAAAGAATATACTTCCCATAGCTCTTAAAGAAGCCTTGTCTTTAAAAATTACTGCTGGGCCTCCTGGGTGGCACAATGGGTTGAGCTCCATCCCAGCGAGGGAGCTTCCCACATGGTGCAGCAGACCTCTCCTGCCTCACCCACTGCTCCACTCAGCAGTGTGCTTCAGTAGATTCACCAGTTCCGCTCCCCTGGTGAATCCTCTCACCACCCCACACCTCTGGCCTATACCCCAGTTCTTATATGCATAAATAAATAAATCTTTAAAAAAAATTTAAAAATCACTGCTATGTTTCATAAAGCAGATTCAAACCATTACTTTTTACATAAAAAACTATTTATTCCAAATCAGATTACCTGACAGATCTTTAAAAAACTCCATCTTAAGTACCAATCCCCCTTTTGGTGGCCCAGCAACACATGTAGCACCCATGCATTGCCGCACTGAAATTCTAGAACCCTCTCCTAATAGTCAGCAGATAAGCCAATATATTGCCGCAGTAGGTCCCTATGCCTTAAATTCATTGTTTCAGTTCTCCACCTTAGAGTCCCATCAGAAAACAAGCATGACTGTAGCAGTCAAACTATCCACCCACACCCAACAAGGATGAAAAACTCCTACCTTCCAGCATTCTTGACAAACCCAATATCTGCCAGAACTTCCTGGCAGATGTCACAGCGGAAACACTCAGGATGCCAGCTGTTGTTCATGGCTTTGATAACTCGGCCAATGATGAATTCACCTGTGGGAAAGTAAACCATAAAGGATGTCCAGTTTGACATCTTAAGGGAAAAAACATGAGGAAAAATACATTTAAACCTTTCTCCATAAACAGGAAATTTATATGCATGTGTTTTACCACAGTAAGTATTACATTAGGAAAAACGTTTTTTATTTCATCTAAATTCTTATTTTTGATTCTGTATCTCTGTTTTCTGGCTGCTTTATTATATCTCTGATTCTAGCTTTCCTTTTTTAAAGGATGTGTGGGCTCTCTTGAATGCCTTCTGCTAATTTCTGGTGATTATTGACACAGAAAACTGAAATCCACAGTATACTTTCTTGCACCCCATTGTTGTGAACCATGCCAGGCTGGGTAGGTTCACTGCCAATTCTCGCAGATAAAAGGAGAATTTTGGAGGCTTCAGTAGATTTTAGAGAGCTTTAATGTAGAATCAGGGACAACCATTTATCAGGGAGAGAACAACTGAATCCACTACCCTCTGTGAACACCGGAGCTGAGGAGCTCTTTTTACCCCTCACTTCTGGGCCCACATAATGAATTTATACACGTGCATGACAGTGCCCTTTGGGCCCAGGTGTTCATAATCATAGGGGAGCAGGCTCCATGCCCACATCTCCCAGCCAAGCACAAGACTATAGGTGCCAGCCAGAGGCCAATGATGGAAGGGTAGAAAAAAAGCCTGTGTTAACTCCATTTCCCCTACACCCAAACTTAATTTCTTAATTAAATCTTGAAAACATTCTATTCAGTTTGTCCATCTTCTGGAGGCCTTGTAAGTGGAGCTGTCAGCAATCAGTGCAACAGCTGAGATACAAGCAGCCTAAGCACGTGGGTAGCCCACAAGCAACTCTTCAGTATCTTTTAAGCACTTCCCTGATGTCTTCCCTGCTCTTTACTGGCAAACCCCAGAAGTGAATAGGTAAAGGTTGCATTAACAGAGGAAAAAATATTTCAAAAGACCATCTAATAGAAGTCCTAGTTAATACTGAAACATCTTTACACTAGATGTCCTGAAAAATCACTTCTCTACAGGTTTTAATACTCTTCTACCTTGTTAAAAATATTGATAATTGGGAAGTGGACTAATAAAATACCTAAATGCTATTCATAATGAGTACCAAAAACCATTTTACCACGATACTTTATTAGTATTAAATAACAAGTAATTTTGAAACTTACTCTTTACTTTTCATTCAGCAGTGAAACTTACCACACTGATGACAGCAAGGAGCAAAGAGCATCTGAAAATCATGTTCACAGTACTTTCTTCCTTCAAACTGAAAAGGAAGTATCACCGACTAATGAATATGAAATAATCAAAGGTGAATGTCATGGTTCTATGGAAATATAGGAAAGATGTTTTTGATCTAGAGTTCTGCACTAAGAATTTATAATTCTACTGGGAATTTAAAAAGCAGATATACTTTTGTACCTTCCATACACCTGCACATGAGGACAGGAAAAATACACTCAATGTAGGGTAAATGAAAGAGTTATCAGGATTTTCCGCCCTACCGCCATTAGAGTTAATGATGGGCAACTGCGGTCCTGCACGTGTGCCTTGTCGTGGCGTGTATGTGGGCGTGTGGGTGCATGTGGGCCTGGAGGCTGAGGATATATAAGGGCGGCGGTACAGACGCGATTAGAGCTCAACATGAGGATCCCGCGGCAGCAGCGGCGCAGCAGCAGAGAGACCAGAGAAAGTGAAGATCTGCCGGGGCTAGGAGGCCTGCCAGCTTCCTGGTCCCCCGGACCCCTGGCCCTCTTTGCCTGCCCTGTACCTGGTTGTTTCTCTGCAGAAAGATCATTAAAACTCTGCAAAAGCCATTGAGGGCTCCAGAACTCGTTCTTTACCCGTCTGCCTGAATCATAGGGAACCTGCCCTGGTGTCAGGCTGGCACAACACCCAACAAGTAGAGAATAAAAGTAGTATGTATCCAGAGCACGTGAACTCACCTTTTACTATGCTTGTTTTTTGGCTCACATATTGTACTGAATCTGTAAGAATCTGAGGAAAGCTTCAGCACCCTCTCTGCAGAAATTATATATTGAATACATACACAAAAACCCCTGAGCACATTATTTAGGTTGATATCTACAATATTACATTGTAAGCTTAAATATTTACAAAGGATAAATATTCTAGCATATTTAAGTTTAAATAATTTAAGTGGGCCCAAAACCCTTAAAAAAGTAGACATTCTTTTTAAGGACACAGGAAATTACATCCTTCACTTCTTGAACTGTTTCCATTTACCTCCCCAAAGTTTTAGCCTACTTTAGTATTTTCTATATGTAAGTCTTTAATCACCCTATCAAACCTCCTGCAATTAAAATGTTCATTAATGAAATTAAAATTGTTTCACTTTCTGAATCCATAAGGCTCTAAAGGTTAGCATTCTTATAATCATTTGTCACAATGATTGTTACTATAATATAAATACTTCAGTGTTAAATTTTATTTTTCATTATTTTACTTGAAAAGTGTATCTTAACGAGATGAGCAGAGGTACCCTCTCCCCTCACAATTATTTCATTTATCTATGATTAATATGACTATTGCTAGAAGAGCAAGGGTTCAATATTAATTAATTTTCTATTTTGGATGCTACCCTTACCCTCTCCACGTAAATAAGTTGTAGAAATTATATCATGTCCCTTTTTGAATCTCTGAGCTCCTTACAAGTTATAAGTAAAAAAAAAAAAAATCATATACTCTTCTGATTATCAAAATTATTTTTAATTTTTTATCAGTTGTCAACTCAATTTCCTCAACTATGGAAATTAGCTGCAGATTTAGTTCATTTCAATTTATTGAACATATCTACCTTAGTTTTATTGGCAGACCAATTAAGCAGATTTAGCTCAGAAAAAGCCCAATTTAATTTAATTTTATTTATTTATTTATTTATTTATTTATTTATTTATTTATTTATTTATTTATTTTTAAAGATTTATTTTTTATTTATACATACAAGCTGGGGTACAGGCCAGAGGCATGGGGCGGCGAGAGGGTTCACCAGAGCCAGAGCGGGGAGCAGAACAGGCAGATCAGAAATACACTGCTGAGGGGAGCAGCAGGCGAGGCAGGAGAGGTCTGCCGCGCCATGTGGGATTCTCCCTGGCCGGGCGTCAACTGGCATCACCGCTGCCGACAGCTCCACAGCATAGCGCTTAACCGCTGCGCCACCGGGGAGGCCCCAATTTAATTTTAAAATTCAAGTGAGTGAGCCCTAAAATTTTCTAAGTTACAGATAGAAGATAGTAAATCAATATACTACTATTCAATTCTCTATCACAGTGCATTACAATTGAGATACAGTCCTTTACTGAATGTATATTACATACCTGATATTTAGCTTTTAGCAATAATAAAAAAAGAAATCAAGTACAAAAACTCAGAAATAAATCCACTAATTGAGTTTGAAATTTTTTAACTGCCACCCCAGTCCTAATCATTGTTAGAAGTACCCTCTCAGAACTGTTTGTTTCAATTAATAACCGTTAAAGTTTAACAGTAAAAAATGACTTTAATAGTAAAAGACTATTGCATCATAAGATTTTCAGAAGGAAAATTTTTTGTGGACCATCGTGTGTGTGTGTGTGTGTGTGTGTGTGTGTTAAGTTATCAGTTTTTAAAATAATTACTTTGTAATGGAAACAACTTCATCAACAATCTGTCACAGAATTTTGAGACCGATTACAAAGCATAATGAGAAAAAAATCAACCTCTACGCTATTTAATAAAGACCTAATGTTTAAAAAATAAGTGTAGTAGTTAGTATATATACTGTATTTGTTAGTAGATGGTGGCAAATTAATATAAACACTGTATAAAATGATATAAAGATTGGTTATAATTTTTAAAAGTCTCTCAAGGTATGATTTGAATAAATGACATCATAGGAATGAAGAACACTGACTGAAGATCCAAACACCTGCGTTTAAGTTGCTAACTGAGCTGAATCACTGACTACGTGACTTTGTGTAAGATGCTTAACCTCTCAATGCCTTATGAGACTCCAAAACCTATTTTGGCTGTTTGTAACAACACATACTCACAATTTCTTAACACAGCTCTTTTGCTTTGACATACAGGACTCTCCTTTTGAAAGGACAAGTCCTTTTGAAATCAGGGGATGAAAAAGGCAAGTCCTGAAAGCAAAGTTGTCAGAACCATCCCACACTTCCTCCAAATCTGCCAGGTATCTAAATATAGAACACCCAACACATTTGAAAAGCAAAGCTTCACAGTGGGGGTGGATGAGTGGGTAAGGACTTCTTCTTGACTTGTGTCTGGGGCAATTTATCATAAATAAGATTTGAGATTCTTTTTTTTTTGTTAAAGTGAGAAGAGCCTATTGTGAATACATATATATATTTATCACAAATGTACTCATCACAAGAAAATATTTGTAACTAAGTATGGTGATGGATGGTAACTAAACTTACTGTGATCATTTCACAGTATATACGAATATTGAATCATTATGTTATACACCTGAAACTACTACAATGTTTATGCTAGATATCCCAATTAAAAAAAAAAGAAAAATATATACATTACCATGCACATCTACTAAGGTCTAACTTAAGAATAATCTAGAAATTGAGTTATATGAAACAAAAATATAAGGATTTAGAAGTGAATTTCTTTGAAACCAGCCATACTGCAAATCTCTTGCAATCCCTGGGGTGTGCTAAACTACAGTAAGAGAAGCACTGCAAGTGGAGAACTCCTTTTGCTACCAGCAGCTGTCTCTTTTCTACAATGTGTAGAAATGATTAAATAGAATTATGGCCTGATTTCCAAGGCTAGGAGAAGTAAAATTCTAAGATATGTGAAATGAGGAAAAATCAGAAATTGAAAATTTTGTAAAAATTAAACTTCCATAAATATGGCCCTTCTGAGTAATTACATATCATATCACCAAACTGTAAGAAATATAAAAGTTCCAAATCAGTAGTGTTTAAACAAAATGCCTTAGAACCCTGGGGGTCCCACCACCTGCAGGGAACAGGGGTTGTTCAGTAAGGGAAGGATAAACTTCAGCTAAGAATAGCTCTGCTTTTAACTGTTTTATATAGTTTTCTATAGTTCTGTGAAGACTGTCTTTGGGGTTAAAAAAATTAATTCTGTTGTTAAAATAAAGCTCAGAATTAGAAACTTAATTGATGGTCTCATTTTAAATCAAGTGAATGTTGAAAACCTTCAGTTTGATAACTTACACTAGTTTGTCCAAGTTACTTTGAAGTGCACCAGCAAATAAGCACCTCCTCTAGTTGGAAAGTTTCCTCCCAACCAGTCTTTCTTTCTCAGGTTTCAGTCTTCCTGCATAATCATAATTCCCTATTAAAGGAAATGAGTGAAGAAATCTCTTTGTAAAACATTTTTCCACTAAATCATTCGTTATAAATTGGTCTTTCCTGTTCTGCGTTTTGTGATAAGGAAAAAAAGGACACATTTGGGAAATTCAAACTAAGAGAAAATCCGAAATGTCAACAAAGAACCCAGTCCCTAAATGTTTACTATGCCAAGCTGAAAAGGCTGCACAAGAAGTTCCTAGTGCTTGGTTCAGTGCATCGTGACCTGTAATATTTCTGGAATTGTATCACCCTGTAACTACTGTTCATTTTACTTCCAAAAGTATTTTCCTAGGGAAAAATTAAGATAATAATTTTATTGGTGTTAAGCCCAGATGTCGCAAAGTTAGATTCACAAACAACTACAGTGGCTGTATACATAGTGGGTGTTTTGGCCTGCAGGCTGAATGGGTATTTCCCACTGGGAATGGCATTTAATCAATCTTCTCACTCTACTGTTGACTCGGTCATTTTACAAGTATTTCTTCATATGTATTGGAGGATGACTAGAGATACTGATAACTTATGAAAACCAGCACCGAAACAAATAAATTTCCCTTTGAGGATAACGACGAAGTCAAATTTAAAGATCACTAATCATATGTAACTTACATATTTAACATAATCTCTCTAAATGTTTCTGGTCTGAAAGTGATGAAAAAAACCATGAAAGAGTCATCAAGTTCTACCCGAATCACTTTGAAAATGGTATTTACTCCTGAAACCAGAACATATTATGGTCTACGCAACACACTGTTGTTTTTCCATAGTATTTATTGAATGATGAAACAAACAGCAGTGATGGCCATATCTGCCAGACTTGTAAAACATCATTCCTAGAAAACCATTTCAGTTTTAGTGAGAGTTGGGGAATCAGAAGACACCCTGTGGAGACAAGCAGGCCTGAGATAAAATCCTGATTTGACTACTTTCCCATCAGATAGCCCTGGTCTCAGAGGCTCATCATGGTCACATGTAAATTGGCAATAATAATGCCTAACTTTAGAATTTTATGTGAGAATCAAATGAATGAAAAAGAAAACCAAATACAACAGTTTATAAAACACATATAACATGGGTTTAATAGTTACTATAAAAATTAAAATAGTAATGTAATTCACATGCTCTCTAAAATGAGCAACTATAGGACATTCAATCATGTGTAAGACACTACATGCCAGGCAAGGTGAAGGAATGTGAAGTAGCACAAGCGAGGTGAGCTCTGCCTTCAAGAAACTCAGATGACATTGGGAAGTAACATTTCAACTCTTAGTGGAGGGAATGGAGACAAGTAACACTACTGCTGTCTGTTTACATTGCTTTTATTATTACCTTGATCACTATCTTCTGACATAGATTAAACTAAAATATGAATAATTTTCATAACCATTAATATTTAAAAGTTATTTAAAATTAAGGTACAGAATATCTGGATAGAGACCACTGGATTTCAGTTTGAGAAGCCAATTCAATTACTACATGGGAAATGTATCTTGCTTTCTGCTAAATGAGGATGATATCTTCATTACAAACAGTTGAGTGATGAACTGTTCAAGAATGACATACTTATCTCCCCTTGGTATACTTTCCTCAGTGAATTTTTTATAGAAAGAATCCTTTCTAGAAACATGTCTTAATTTAAAACTCTGACAGCAGTCAAATTTTTAGAGTTGGAATTAGGAAAAGTATTTTGTGCAGGGTGCTGCCTGAACAATCCAGGGAGCATGCCCACTTAGAATCACCTTGCTGTTACTATAATGAGGTTATAACCTATTTAAAAGGATGCCCTGGTTGTTTAGTACAGTGGTTTTCAACTGGGGTGATTTTGCTCCCCAAGGAATATTTGGCAATGATTCAGGATATTTTTCTTTCTTTCTTTCTTTCTTTTTCCCAGGATATTTTTCTTCCCACCACCGGTAATCTAATTAGGAGACTAGGGAGGTTACTAAATATCCTTCAATGCACAGCATAGTACCACAACAAAGAATTATCCAGTTCAAAATGTCAGTAGTGCTGAGGATTAGGAGCACTGGCTCAGTGTGTGAAAGTATTACTTATCTGAAGTGACGCCCACTGGGAAATGGGGGATAGAACTGGGCTAACTTACTGGGTACTGTAATGCTACCTGGGTTAAATTTATCATCACCTCGTGAGAAATATGTTCCCTTGTTATTCCTTTGTTAGAGAAAACCGAAATTCAGAAAGATTAAATAACTTGCAACAAAGCCAATGGAGCTGGGACTCAAATTCAAGGATGAAACACCCAAATATCTGTGCTGCTTCCTCTGTGCCCACTCTCTCTTAGATACAGCAAAAGAGAACACATTCTATAGTTTTAAAATTATCTTGTGGGTTTCTACCAGAACTTAAAATCCACAGTTGAATGAAATTCTGGCTTCTTTCCAACAGATGATATGACTTTTACTTCAGAGTTGCTCATTTGAAGAGGTAATTCGATTGGATGGGGGAACAACGGCATTAGTCTATAATACTGGGTTTCTTTTTGACTACGCACCAATGAAGTGAATCCTCCCCCTCTGCCCACTGACCAAATCTGAGAAAAATGTCAGGATCCTGACAAGGCCTAATTATAGATACATGCCTCCTGAGACATTTTAGGATACACAGTTTCATTGACAGCTTTTCTCCATCAGCAAATATTCAGAGTACCCTCTAGTGCAAGGCACTATGCTAGGAACTATTATAGATATGTATACTAACAGTCTATAAAATCACGTCATCATTATTAAGTAAAATCTTGTTTCTTCCACTTATTCAGTTCTTACCAAGTGTCTGGCACTATTTAAAACATCCTTTACTCTAGTTTACATTAGATTATGGGTGGAAAAATCTGTCCTTAAATAGATTAGCTTTTCCTTATTACCATCATTTGTTGGTATCAAGTTTTGGTATCAAGCTTTCAATGATCAGATCTTAGTCTAGTTTAATCTACTGTAGGATAAGTTCCTTGACGATTCCAGCTATTTTCCTTATTCTATTTATAGATAGAATGATTCTATTCAGAAACAAGAATAAAACATGGTACCCAGTACACTGTAATTTACTAATTAATATTGTAAATATTTGCTAAATGGATGGATAGATCAATAAGTAAGTGTCACTCAAAAATCTCACAGGAGTCAGATCAACTGAGGCTCCTTAGTCTCCTCTAATCTGTGACAGTTCCTCAATCTTCCTGTCTTGTATGTCCTTGACACTCTTGAAGGGCACTAGTCAGTTATTTTATAGAATGCTCTTCCGTTATGTGTTTTATCTCATGATTAGACTTAAGTCAGAGATTTTTGGGAAGAATACTACAGAGGTAATAATGTGCTCCACTTGCTGCTTCATGGGGAAATATGTGATATCAGCATGACTTACTAGAGATGAGGATGCCCTGGGAAACTGGAAGCTTCTTGGCCCCCTTCCCTGTTCTGGGAATGTATACTACCCACATTCTGCCCACTTCTAGAAGCTGCCCAAGGACAATTCTTCAGATACAGTGTGTTGCTGACATCATTTGGACAGTGCATAGGACTAAACCCAGACAAAGTCTCTATATAAACTTTAAAGGTTTGGGGGATGAGTGTAGAACATTCTTTTGTCTTACAGTTGCCCAAGTCTAGTAAACTCCCTTGGTTCTTAATACTGCCACCTACCAATATGGACCGCTCTGCCTTATTCTTTGGTCTTTCCTTGCCCTCCATTTGCAGGGGCAGGCTTCAGATTACACCTGGAAAGCTCCTGAGGTTGTGACCCAACAAACTGAAATCTGTTTCCACTTAAAAAAAACATTTCTTTTATATGCTTGCTCCATATGCAGGCATGATAAAGTAAAGACAATGTTCATGAGATGAACAACAGGAACTGGATAAGGAATACCAAGATTTAAATCTAGTCTGCAGGGCCTCCCTGGTGGCGCAGCGGTTGAGCTCTGTGCTGTGGAGCTGTTGGCAGCACACTCGATACGAGTTCGACGCCCGGCCAGGGAAGAGTCCCACATGGTGCAGCAGACCTCTCCTGCCTCACCCGCTGCTCCCCTCAGCAGTGTATTTCTGATCTGCCTGTTCTGCTCCCCACTCTGTCTGTGGTGAACCCTCTCGCCGCCCCACGCCTCTGGCCTGTACCCCAGCTTGTATGCATAAATAAATAAATCTTCAAAAAAATAAATAAATACATCTAGTCTGCAAATGTTTACATTAGAAAATGTCAGACCTAATTCCTCATTAGTATGTTAGCAGTTTATCCTAAAATCTATGCCATACAAGTATACAAGTACTCTGTGTGTGTGTATGTGTGTGTGTGTGTATAACTACTTATTAAGCACATAATTTGGTGACATAATTGTCACCAAATATCGTAAAACCTGTGATGAAGATAACGAATTAGGACATTCCTTGTGCCTGACTTACTCAAAGTTAGGCAGAAAGAACATAAAAACATAAATAAAGAACTATAAAAAACATGAAAATACACTCCATACTAAAGGTATAAACAAAGGACCGTACTGTCTCAGAGAGGTGAAATTAAATATATGGGATTAGATTGGAAACAACACTAATGATGTCCTGTAATAAGAAACATCTTGGGTAAAACTAGTCCTCATTATTATTCCACTATTTGGTGAAAATGGATACAATTTTTTTTTTTTTTAAAGATTTTTTATTTTTTTTTTTTATTTATACATACAAGCTGGGGTACAGGCCAGAGGCGTGGGGCGGCGAGAGGGTTCACCAGAGACAGAGTGGGGAGCAGAACAGGCAGATCAGAAATACACTGCTGAGGGGAGCAGCGGGCGAGGCAGGAGAGGTCTG
>PVIJ01007882.1:0-78871 GCA_004024925.1 Scalopus aquaticus | reverse complement strand
ACCCCCGGCCAATCTTTATCCTCACACTTTCTATTTCCTTGTTTTCAGCTCATAGTCTGTGGAAAAAAAGGTAATTGTAAATAGTCAAGGTACTATTTTATTTTTTAGTGCTTTTTTTTTTTTTTTAAATAATTGTGGTAACATTAGGAATATCTCCATCAGGTATCACCATTGTAGGAAAAGGTACAATTTTTTAAAAAGATTTTTTGTTATTATTATTTATGTCTTTCACATTATTGCGCGTTCCCCATAGGTTTCCCACCACCGATTCACCTGTGACCCATCACCATAGTCCCTTGTGCTCTTTTCTCCCCCATTTTGAGCGCTTATCCTCCCCCTCCCTCGCTGAATGTCTCTCTCTTATTTGGTTCCCTTATATTCCTGCTATAGGTGAAACCATTCGATATTTTTCTTTTTCCTTTTGGCTTATTTCGCTGAGCATGATCCCTTCTAGCGCCATCCATGTTGATGCGAATTGCATGTTTATCTTTTTGATTGCTGAATAGTATTCCATTGTGTATAAGTTGCACATCTTCTTGATCCAGCTATCTTTTTTTGGGCATCTGAATTGTTTCCATTTCTTAGCTATTGTGAACAGTGCTGCAGTAAACATGGGGGTGCATGTATCCTTTCGGATTAATGTTTTTGTGTCCTCTGGGTAGATTCCCAAAAGTGGTATTGCTGGGTCATTTGGAAGCTCCATTTTTTGCAGTTTGAAGAACTGCCATATGGCTTTCCATAGTGGTTGGACCAGTTTGCATTCCCACCAGCAATTTTATTTATGCGTACAAGACCTGCAGTCTAGGCCAGAAGTGCAGGGATGGAGGGTGGGGTGATAGGATTCACTAGAGACAGAGTGGGGAGCAGAACAGGCAGATCTACTCAAATACACTGCTGAGGGAAGCAGTGGATAAGACAGGAGAGGTCTGCTGTGCCATGTGGGTTAGTTCTCTGGCCGAGGCTGAACTCATGTGGCAGTGGCTGGTGATAGCTTGATAGCCCTAAGACTTTAACCCTGGTGCCACCAGGGAGGCCTGGAAAAGGTACGATCTTAATGTGAGAAAAATCAAAGTCATTGACTAAGGGTTTGCACATTTATTATGAGATTTAAAAATTTTATGGTGATTACATATAGCTCTATTTCTTGCATTTATAATATTCAAGGTATATAATGACTTGTTAAGATGAAAACTGATGCAGTTACACACACACTCAGCTGAGCAAAAACAAAGTCTGTTTCAGAGAGATGATTTCATTTGCATGCCATCTCATGAGCTGATCATACCACCTGGAATATCATGCTGAAGTGAACTCTAAATTTCACTTTGGCTCAACAGTAGTGAGAGCCATGATTCAGTAAATAAGACTGCACTGGTGTAGATCTACACCACTGTTCCCAGGGGAGACACACTAGGACCACTGCAGCCATGTTCCTATGGAAGTGCTTGGAAAGGCCCATAAATACTTTATATATCAGGAATCTCTTGAAGCACAAGACTAAAGCACACATATATCTATAACCTTGAGTTGGAGTGATTTCAGTAACATAATTCTCTAAGTAATTCAAGTTCAAGTTTGAGCTCACAACTTTACCGTGCTCCAACCAGATACTTTAATAAAAACAAAACAAGAAAATTTAAAAAAAGTAGGTGAGGCTACACTGGCAGTATATAATGAATGAAACACATAACCCATCAAAATAGAAATAAGGCAACACGAGTTTCACTTGTAATGAAGACTTCCTGTAATCAAAGAAAGAGAATGGATAAATCAAATTTGTCAAGAAGATAATGTCTAATTGAAGAGACATTGAGGACTAGGCTCCCTGCTTTGGGAAAGAAAAAGTAAAAGCAAAAGTGAGAAGACTTGTTATGAGACATCAATAATTCAAAATGAATTAATCAAGTATTTCCAGAGACATAGTTTTGTAATATTTCAGCATTTACCCAAAAGCAAATTCACAACCATGATTGATGAACTATACCTTGGGACTTATCACAGCAGTAGGATAGTTCAAATATGGCCTATAGGTATGGGTCAGCACAGGCCTTCCTCCTTACCATGATAGAGTCACCCAGGAGTGGCCATTCTTTTAAACTATGATTTCCTCAGAGGATCCCAGTGAACTTGAAGCAAATAATAGGTGTTGGCCCTCTAAAGTGAATTCTCTACTTGCTAGGCCTCCTGACACGCGGTCATTTTCTGCAGAGGTACAAAGAAGCTTTTTGGGCTCACAGATATTATACTGGAATGAAACCTAGACTGGCCACAAAATATACAGCAGGCTCCCTTACATTCTAATATGAGTGGGGATGTGACTACTTGACAGAAGTACATAATTATTTTTGAATTGAGTAAATTTTTAGATGAGTGAATTATATGTAAATAAGTGCTATTTTAATAAATAATTAGACTGTAGCTAAGCATGCTTAGAAAGTATTTATTTTCACTGATTGACAATTGATCATCTGAATGGTCAACTCTCCTATTTAATTCTCACATCCTAAAAAAAAGATATTCTGCTGGTCAGGAGAAAATAGACTAATTTCATTAGTCTATCTTGCAAAATAGAGCAATTCAGGCAGTATTAAATATAAGAAACAGAAACATGATTGGTACATATTAAACTACCATATTTTTCATATTCAAACTACTCCATGAAATGTTTTGGTATTCCTTCCAGTCCTTTTGTTGTATATATTTTAAAGAGTGAATACCTGTTATATCAAAATGGAAGTACCAACATTTAAACAATTAACATCGTCTGATTTTAAAAAGAAAGCACACACTATAGGAATCTTGGAAAATACTGAGATATACAAAGAAAATTAAAGTCACCTAGAATTCCATTAGTCAAAAATTGCCATAGTTAATATTTTCATATGCTCCTAGACCTTTTTGATCAATTTTCTTTTTTTACATAGCTAAGCTTATAATGTACAAGGTTTTAATATAGTTAGACAGGATTGCTGGGTGATGACAAGAAGAACTTGGTGACAGTATTTACCAAATTTTTCGTGTTTTTAAGAGGCAGAAAATAATCACACATGTTCCCTGTTCATTCATGTGGCCATCAAAATATCTGTAAGCCTTAAAACCTGTGCTGATTTTCCACTAAAGTGAGCCCTGAAATGGGTCACTATGTTTTGTTTTGGAGCCAGGTGGGTATAAGACATTTATATAAGAAGAATACTCCACACCAAAAGCTTTCAATATCATGTTAAAGCATGGTTAGGCCAGGAAAGACAACAGCTGTAGTTGACTGACAAATTTTTAGTATGCTACAATGAAAAATACAGAACATGCTTTAAATATCTATATATTTAAATTTACATAAGAGTGTTAGAAAGAAATAAGGCATGCTTTACAGTGGTTCAAGGATGTTCTACATGGTATAATCAACTTCATCTATTAATAAAATTCCAAAGAATTTATTATCAAAACTAAAAACAAAATTTCAATTGCACATAAAGTAGTAAACCTTTATAAAAGCTGTTAAGGAAGTGTGGTGATATAAGTTTACATACAGTACTGAAGGCAAAAAGTGAGCAAAAGAGAACTCCAGTCGGAAATTCGATTACGTTCATACGGGTGCCTCTTGCTCTAAACACTCATGACACACTGAATGAACTGAAAGAGAAAAGTCAGCATTACACTTGGATGACACTTCCTATAGCCTAGTTTATTTTTATGCAGCTTAACACAGAATATTTGTTAATTCCCCTATTAATTCAGAAACCTGACTTTTTGCCTCGGTATTTGCTGTGAAATGTTTGTCTGCTTTTTCCATCACATTTTCTTTTTTACTTGTCCTACAGCAGTGAGGTAATGTGCACTTTACTCTTTGCAACATTCCTGCAAGGCCAACATAATTATCCCTAATTCAGGGAAAAGGAAGCTAAGGATCAAGATGATTAGATATCTCTCAGTAGCCCCTCCTGAGGTCACAGGCTGCCTCTGTCTTTGGAAACAGTGACAGGACTGTCACTGAAGTACACACACTAAAGAGAACACACTTCTAAAAAATAATTATATATACATACAACCAAGTCTTTTAAAAGTGGTGTCATAACTGCAGCAGCTTCCAAACTGAAAATATGTGCATCTTTGTATTTTATAATGGAAAATCATTTTAGAATATTTAATTATCACAATGATTTTGATTCTGAAAATTTTTTTAAAATCAACGATTTAACAAAAATAGGGAAAAACTTTCTCTCTAGGTTGGTTATGCATATCTAACTAATACCATCACGCATGACCTTATCCCGCCTAATTTAGTGTGGTGGTTTCATAACTTGTTTTGAATTGTGACTTAAGATTATGACCATGTCCTCAATAAAGAATATGTGCCAGTACAACTGTGAGCTGCTAAAGCTACTTTCAAAGACTAGTTTGCTGTTTTTCATAAAAGACAAAACCAGATACATGGTGTTTTTCAGTGAGGAAAGCATTATTACCACTTCATTCCTCCATCGGTCTCAGAGCAAAGACACCTGCCTAAGTGACCTAGCTAATTAGGCTGATAAGATGGACTTTTAACTAAATCATCTCATTTTCATGCAAATCAAACAGTGGTCTAGGATAAGACTAGTTAATGACAGATGAAATTAGTGATGAATTTTGAATGGTAGCTCTTCCTGACCATTTTATTTTGATTGCTCAGGCATCATTAAATGTTCTGTAACAGCTAACTTCAAAAGTGATGCCCATTTTCTACATTTTGCCCATCTGCTTAGTTCTTAATTTACTGAGACTTACATCATCATATGGGAAATTCACAACACCTTGCTGAGTAGTATCCCGTCTTCGAAAGCTATCTGTAAAATATCACAGTAAAATTTGTTTTTTCAGTATCTGAAATCACAGTAGTTAATTATTTTGGCATTGAGTTTAAACGGTAGGAACATTTAAATTATACAACCAACCAACATAAATAGACCAAAGCACAAAAGCCTACTAAATGAAAATGAGTAGATTTAATATGCAACTAGGTAATATATATGCAAAAATTGGCCTTATATGATTTGAAACTGGAGAAAACACCTCATTACAAAGCCAGTAAAAGGTGTGTGCATTCTGAGAGCAATCCTTAATTATGATGAAAGTACAGCATTCTAAATTTCTTATAACATAGATATTGTTTAGTTAGGAAATAGAGGAAGTCTGCTGGGGCTATGATCACATACCAGAAATATTTGAGCTCTGCCCTACTAAAAAGAATTAAATAAAAACCTTGTCTTCAAATTTTAAGAATGCAAAAAACTGACTAAACCATATACAAAAAAGAGTAAAACCCTAGAGGGTGAAGTGGGACAAAAAATATCTACAAAAGAAACAAAATGATAGAGCCTAGAAAAGTAGAGATAAATGAAATTATCTCATTTAAGAAATATGTCTGAGTCATTTAAAATTTCCCATAGGAGGAATTAGGAAAGAGATTTATAAATGAGTTCACTCTTGAAATATTTCCTATTCTAAGAAGAAAGCACAGAATATTATTCATACACTGATCAGATGCACAAATTAGCTTGTAATGTTTTGGAATATTTTAGTAAAATATAGCTAGAATTACTTTACTGGCAGATTTCTTACTAATCTAAAAGAAATCCTGAAAACAAAAACAAAAAACAAACAAACAAAAAAAAAACCAGAAATATTCTGCTACATATTCTTGATAGCAATGTTAAACAGACACTGCCAAAGTTAGAAAAAAGGAGAATGGGGCAACAAAAGTTCAGAAGCCCTGAGATTTGAGATATAAAAATTGTACTTCTTGCTGAACTATTCCTTTCATCATTATATAGTGTCCATTTTTGCTTCAATTACCTTTTTTAACTGAAAGTCTAATGTAGCTGACAGGAGAATAGCAATTCCTATTTTTCTCTGTAGATTATTAGCTTGAAAAACCATGCTCCAGTCTTTTAGTTTGCTTTTGTGTCTCTGTTTTAAATGGGTCTCTTGGACAAAACATGCGTACACATGGAGGAGCAAAGATGTAACCGCCCCCCAAATTAAAATAAATGAATTTTTATTATATGTGCTGCCGAAGCGATCATGGAAATAAGTGAACTTTTAAAAATGTGTACTCTTGGCTGTAGTGACAACAGGATGTCAAAGAACACACCTGTTAGAGCTCTCAGTTTGACACAGCAGGCAATGTAGTCATCAAAGGTGATCTTTCCGTTTGTGCTGTATCGTTTTGCAATTGAATTCACAGCCTGGGGACTCAACCTAAATCCTGAAAGGAAAAGAAATCATCCCGTCAAAAATCTAAAGACCATTAAAAATAATCAAGCACAATCAAGACAGAGTAAGAACACAAACTACTCCTAGGAAATATAAACTGCCCTCAGGTAGTATTTACTTTTAAAAATAAAAACAACTTACACTTCTACCAATGAACATTCAGTTCAAGTTGGCTATACCCACCCATTGTTGTCAGGGCCTTTTGCAATTCCTGAGGATCCACAGTTCCACTCCTATCGCTGTCAAAACTGATGAAATGTTGTCTCCAGCCATTCAGTACAGCCCACAGTTCTTTAAATTCAGTGAAACCCATTGTGCCTGACATATCTCTCTGGACAGTAATTAAGGATTAGAGCATCTTTATATTGCAACATTTCCTAATGATTAAATCAAAGATCAAGGATAAGGGAATTTACAGCTCTGCCTAAAAGGTTAAAAGGTTTATATGTTCTTCTTGGTATGATATAATAAAAAGATAAATTAATGATATATTAGGAAGGACTCAGAGTAAAAGCTCTGATTACATATTTTCACTGTGGGGAAAGGATAATCTAAGTGATGTGATTACAAGGAAATAAATGGCCACTGTGAGTCATGGAAAAGAAGCAGTCATTACTGGAACTGGGCTGCTCCTTCTGGGTGCCCCACACTGTGCTATTCACTCCCCTCTGTCCACATTCCCTTGGTAAGACCTCCCAGATTGGAAAATGAGGCGGGATGGAAGACACTAGGGAGAATACCAGCAAAACGAGTTTAACAACTGTGGTGTGAAAAATTCTATTGTTGAAGGTCAGGTGTGAGTCACACAGAGCTGTCAGCATTACAGCAAAAAAGGTGCTGTTTCCACTCTGCTTTCTATACTTTTCTCCTGGGATGCTTCCTTGAATTCTTGAACAACCATCATTCTATTTACTAAGAGTCCTTCCTTTTTCATAAAAAATTATATCTTAAAAGCTAATTGTTTCATAAAATATTTTTGTAGTTGTCACTCTGTGTTTACTGGGTATTCTTAGAAGAGTTCTTTTAAGGAGTAATATTTTTATCAGAGAAAATATTCTAGACAATCACGGTAAAGGATACATCAAGCATTGCGACCATAAGCCGACAAGTCTCCAGGTTAAAAGCTGTTAAGGCAAGAAAAGTACATATTATTACAATTTTAAATATTCACATTATATTAGATACAATCACATTAATCAGGAATGTGGTTATTCATACATCCTTACTTTTATATGCTACTCAAATTATGTGGAATTTTATGGAACTTTGACCTAGATTTTCTCCAGAGGGGGTTATTTCTAGAACTCAAATTTGATTTTAACAGCTTCAATAGTGACTTTGTAAAAAAGTATTGCCTAGTACTGTTAATATGTTTAGGTGTGATTATGGTTTTGAAGTTGGAGGGAAAAGTATCCTTTTAGATAAATATACAATGAAAATATTTGTAGATGAAATGAAAGTTAAGATACCTGGAATTTGCTTCAAAATAAAATAGGTGAAACAAGAATAGTAACACCTAGGACTGACAATTGTTGAATTTGAGTAATGGGTACAGAAGAGCTTATTGTTTAATTACCCCTGCTCTTGGAGAGCTTTAACATTTTCTGTAGTAGAATCTTTTAAAAGTAATATATGTTTTTTCATTGCCTTTAAGACTATAATATAGTGAGTTTAATTTGCCATAATGTACCATAATACATCCACCATGGCAAATAGGAAAGTACGGTTGCTTTGTTTCAATTCACAACTAACTACAAATAGTTGATTTTGGTGGTTGTTTGTCTAGTTATTTATTTTTCTTTGTTTTTCTTTTTATGTAAGGCACTGAGTGTTAACTTCCTAGCTCTAGTAGCCTATGACTCTTCAAATACAGTAAACTTACATATGAAACCAGATAAGTATGTTTGATAGAATTGTATGTTAAATAAAAGCAGTCTGGAGTATGTTCTAATGACCAACTGAGTGAAGGCCATTGTTCAGAAGCCTTTTCAGTTTACTAAGAGTCTGCAGGTTTTCTGAGGGCATTTCTATATCTCACTTAAGACAATCAAACTAGAATACATGTATTGGTTAAGGGTCTATAAGTAACTGACCTAAGCATTAGAAAATTAAAAATAGGTAAGTTCTTGCATTTTACTTTATGTTAATGGAATTAATAACTTTGAGGAAATACTTAAGTACAAAGACATTGTAAGGCTAAAAGACAGACGTGACAAGGGTCACATTGACAAAGTTAGTATAAATTCTAAAATTTGCTGAGATGCACATAGAACTATAGCATTTTTTAACAGTACCTTCTAGCTTCATTTTTTTTTTTTTCCTCTAGCCAAACACAACTGAGCTAACTTTTACTACTGTAATGTCCCCAAAGGTACAAACTATAAGTTTTCCACTTCTAAGATTCCTGTGTTTGACATATTATTTAACCAGAAAAAAAACTGGAGACGATTTCAACTGGTTCTTTAAATTTCCATTTGGCCCACAGATACAATTCCCTGAAGATGCAACAATTTTCCATTGTTTTAAGAAAGAATCAGTTGGTTCTTTATTCAGACTTTTAAATTGTATGTGGACTCATGTAGTGGTATAAAGTCTCTCTAATCTAGCCCAGTGGTTCTCAACCATGCCTGTTTATCAGAATCACACAGAAGCTTGATAAGATTCTGATGCTTAGCTATACCACAGAACAATTTTTTTCTAGCTTTATTGAGATATAACTAACATTTACCATTGTGTAAGTTTAAGGTGAATAAATAAGGTGATATATGCATATATTGCAAAATGATTACTACAATAAGGTTAGCTGACACCTCACTTATGAAAGGTCGCCAGAAAGCCATGTACGCCATCTCTAAAAGAGAAGCTTCATTGGGGGGCCAGTTGCCGGGCGAGGCTCTGAACCAGGGGTTGACAGAGTCGTACTACTGAGGGTTGCTGAGGGATTTTTTTATAGCAAAGCTAGAAAGGAGGGGGGTATAACCCGTTTGTGCAGAACACCTGGGTGGAAAATTTTGACAAGGGACCGAAATCAGTTAAGATTGGTCTTGAGCAAGGCAGGGCGCCACTGCTCTCTTATCATCTTGGAGCATCTTCTTCGGCATGCTGGTCGTGGTGGTGTGGAGGGCCACTCTCAGTAACTTGGGCAGGGGTCGTGGGCCTATCCCCGACCCTAACAACTTAAATGCTCACTTTTTGCATATAAAACAGTATCACTAAGTGTAGTTAACATCATTACAGAACAATTAAATTAGAATTTCTGACTACAGGACCCAGGCATCAGAATTTGCAAAAACTTTCTCCGATGATTAGTGAGCAGCCATGGTTGAGACCACTGTAGTACTCCCAGTATGATTCCTGGAAGAGTTACATTAGTATCGCCTGTGAGTTTGTCGGAATTGCACAATGTCAGTCCTTAACCTACAGCAATACAATCAGAAACTGCAGTTTAACAAGATCCTCAGGTCACAGATATTCACATTTAAGCAACTGATTTAACCTGTACCAACATCACCTGGAAACTTGTTAGACATGCAAATTCTTAGGTCTTACTCCAGACCTTTTGAATGTAAAACTCTAGGGCAGAGGCCGACAATCTGGTTTTCTCAGGCTTTCCAAGTGATACTGACGCTGCCAAAATTTAAGAACCATTACTCCAGGAGGCCTGACAACCACAGGACGGGGCCAATTGAGCTTGGCTTTAGGCTAAGGATTTTGAGGGCTCCTGAAGCAGACAGCTTCTGTCTTTCAGTTTTATGAATGGCACCACCAATCACTTGATCACATGAGTCAGAAAACTGGTACACCCTCTCCTCAATCACTTTCTTTTTTTTTTTTAATATATATTTTTATTGTTATTTATGTCTTTTACATTTTGCATTCCCCTAGGGTAGCCCACCACCAATTCACCCGTGATCCATCTCCATGGTCCCTTGTGTTCTTTTCTATTCCATTTTGTGCCCTTTCCCTTCCCTTTCTAATTCTAAACAGTTTTAGGATCCATCCATTTCCAGCATCACTGTTAATTCCCGGTTAGTTAACATGAATTTCACCTGTGCAACTCCAGCGGCCAATTAACAGGAATCCCTGATAACCGGTGTTCCTAAGTTTGGTCTTTATCAAAAGGCAAGGATAGTATGTGCTGGTCTATATTAACCCACTATACCCACTGCTCCCAGGGTGAAGTCCAAATACCTTAGTTGGCATATAAACCCAGGCTAGCTAGTTTCCCACTCTTCATTTAACTCCCACACACTATCTTCATGGTGAGTATTTCCCAATTCCTTGACTGAACAGTACGCCCTCTCACTTTGGGTTTCTTTTACATGCTGTTTGTTCTATCTGCCTGGAACATGTTCCTTTTACCACTAACTTCTTAGTCTCATTTTTGTTTGACTTTTACTTCTCCTCAGTTTAGGTATCATTCTGCAAGGAAACTTTTCTGATCTCTGGGTTATGTACCCCTGCTTTGTGATCTTGTAGTGTCTGTATTCTACGTACACCAGAGTTTTTCACAAAGTCCCACAGGCCTTGTTTGTGGTTATATACCCCAGTTCCTAGCATGTGGTAGGATCCATTAAAAAAATGTGTCACTTGGACGAATTGAATAGATGAATGAGACTGAATTCTCATCCGTATTCAAGAAGCTATATAACCCTTTCAAAGAATCTAAGGAGGATGTGTCTTTTAAATGCAATCTTCTGATTTTTCCTGATACTTAAAAGTAATGTATAATTCCTGAAGTCTTATATCAATCTTAAGTCAAAATACCAATAAGGGTATAGGGATATGATTTTTCTATTTCAGGAAATATCCTACACTCATTAACTCAACAAATGCGTGTTAAGTAGTTATTATGTGCAGGCTTGGGATTCTAGGAACTTTGGAGATACAAATGTGAAGTTGGATACTGTCCTAGGTGACAGTCTAAGAAAAGATAACTCAAGTGCATGTATAACTCTAATCAGGGTAAAGAGTGGTAGGCTAGAATGGAAGCACTAGGTACCAGGAGAGGTTGAAGAGTGGTTCCTTCCTAGTGTTGGAAAGACTCCATAGAAAAGGTAGCACTAAGCCAAACTGTGAATGATAGGGAAGATGTGACACATTTGGTGACAGCCAAGTAAAGTCGGACCAACGTAAGCAAAGAGACGCAGGAAAATCTGGAGCAGGTAAAGAAGTAGGAGGAAGTACCATCTGATGAGACCATACTACAGAGGATCCTGAATTCCTGCTAAACTCCTTAGCTTACATTTTGTGGCTAAAGAGCTACTCAGGGTATTTAGAGGATAGTAACAGGCTAAGAACTCTGTGTCAGGAAGAGAGAAAGTTGGTCATATTTTGTGAGAAGGATTTAAAAAGGGAGAAATGAGATAGGCAAGTCAACCAAAGTGAACAAACAGAAAATTTACCATTCCCAACAGTTTTAATGAACAAGAAGATTAACAACAGTCTTATAGATTGCAGCAAAGTCCCTCATCTACTAGGCCTTTAGGAATAACTGTATCCTTTTAAACTGGTTAAGAAGGTGCCTATAGTTACTGTCCACCCACTCCCTAAGTGTGCCTTTTGGTTTGGAAGGTGGGTTTAAAATATCAGTGACTATAATTTCTATTCCCCACTCTGACATCTCACAAGCAGGAGGATTGTGGCTGTTAACAGCCTCCACAATCTCTACCACATGGCCTTGATAACTCAGGAAATGTCTTCTCCATTAACTCAGTGAGTTACCTAAGGCCATCACTAAATGTAGCTCTTTCTCAGATGAATTTTAAAAGGACCATTCTCTATATACAACCCACTTTGTTAGTCAGATTTTAAATCCACCACACCTCTTCCACTGAAAGGCAGTAGAACACTAGTCTCTGTTGTGACAAAGCTCATAAACCCTGCTATTAGAACTTCTTTATTCATAGCCCTATTTCCTTGAGCTTAAAAATGACTGAAATGTATTGCCTACAAGTGAAAAAGCCCCTAGCCTAGGAAGGGCTTCTTTTGTTTAAGAGCAGATTAAGTGAGAGAAATGCAAAAGATTCCTCTGCAAATTAATTCCCAACTAGGAAATATTAATAGGATACTGAAAGCATAAAAGAAGGGATGATAAAAATAGAAATGTAAATAATTTAAGGAAGAGAACTATTTTCAAATTAACATTTTGAAATGATAAACGACCTAACTTAGTTCCTGAAATTCTTAACTTTGCTGGATAAGAAAAACTCACTTTCTTTGAAGGCTATATGACAAGAAACTAAAACATGAAATATAAGAGGCCTCTGAGACTGTCAACTTACGTTTGTATCCACCGGCAATGCCTGACTGTGTCAGGCATCTCTGCAATTCGTCAGCATCTATTTGCCCATCCTTTTGAAAAAAAAAATAGGGAGAGGAATTAGAATCCCAATAGTGATTTGTGCTTTTTAATTCCTTATTTACTTTTAATATTCAATGTAGCAATAAGAACAAAGAAAATGACTATTGTCATGCATAAGACTTTCTTTTAAAGGAAGTAGGCATTCATTTCTTCATTTTTTTCCAGAAGTAATCCAATGATGAAAGACAAATTATTAAGTCTTCTTCCACAGACAGATAATTAGGGCCATAAACAAAAAGTACATCACTCAATCCCTTGGTAAAGTGGGCATTCAATTTCAGCGTCAGTTTTTAAATAGTTAATAACCAAATTCTGAAAGCTGCTTTCATGTATACTTTAGTATTACAATATCTTTTCATCGGGTCTTCTAAATTCCTGTATTCGATCTGGCATAAACATTCTCACGTACAAAGTTCCTCTTTTTAATAAAACACTGAAATGAATTTAGTTTCTTCCATTATACATGGCATTTTAAAATGTCTGAATAAAAGTAGTTTCCACATCAAATGACTTCACAGACTGACCTAGGAAATTGCCAAAGTAAAGCATTTTTAAATAAAATTATATAGTTGCCTAAAAATCTTATCCATTTTTCTAGATTGGGGGTGGTATTGAAGTGGAGGACAGAGTAGGTTAAACAGTAGGTTAAAAGCTTGGTCCAAACAGGCCTATTTGATCACCTTTTTTTTACAGTGTGATCATTGGTTTATCAGATCACAATGCTATCTGGAAATTACAGGTTTCCTGTGCCTATTCACCAGCTGACCTAGTCAGAGCTAGGTATATGCTATTTTAGGTATTAAACATAAAATACCCAAATCCTCATGTTTGTGGGTATTATAAATTCTAGATGAGACGCAGGACCACTAATTTGAAAGACAATGGATATTCGAGTACAGGCCAAGGCTGCTGAAAACTAAGGAAGCAGGGTCAGTTACACCTGAAGGCACAGGCAATCTAAGAACACAAGTCTTAAGGTTTGCCACCTCTTGTGGTTTCAAAGATACAGATCATTAACAGATGGAGCAGATACTTAAGGGGAAGCTCTTTCAGTTTTAGAATGAATTTTCCATTCAAATGTTCAAGTTGCATTTCTTAGACTGCTATTCTAGAAGGTGGTCTTGGGATTTTATCCCATATGTTCTAGAACATTTTCACTTAGATTTTGTGATTTCTAGCTTTTGATAAAAACAAAGCTAAGCTGAATATGAGAAAACAAATATCCCCCTCTGGACATGTCTGGATTATACCAACAGTATATTTACTGTACAGTGACCATGTAAGCTAGGGACGTGTCCTCCTTCAAAGTGCCCCCACCTGTCAGTACAAATTAGAATATGGAGGAGTGAAAGGTATTGGGAAGCTGACCTTAATCCTCTTCCTGGTTTAACAGACCACAACACTTAATAAGGACATGGAAGAGCTGTTAGTAACATCACAAAGAGAAACTAAACTGTTCACACGATTAACTTCCTGATAGTAAAAAGAGAGTAGTGACTTATTTTGAACCTGGTGGGTTTTTACCAAAAACCCCTATTTCCTGGGGGGGAGAGGAAGAGGGACAGGTAATTGATTAACAATCAAATTTAATCCAAATAGGTTGTCTATTAGAATCTGGCTACCTAACTTTCAGTTGTATTAATGAGTTTATATTCAAGAGAGCTGAATTTCCTCTGAATATTACCCTAAACCTGACAATTCTGTTCTAAAGACACCTGTCTAACTTACAGCTCTTCAAAACTTAGTCATAATATTCTTTCTGCTCAATCTTAATTAATTCAACCGCAAGTTTAGTTCTGAATTGAACTAGTATAAATAACAAGTAATACTTTCTCATAACTTGTTCTAAATATCAGAAATAAGTAACAGACTACAGATTTTCCTTTCTCTTTTTTCTTTTGCAGAAGCAATGGGACTCTTTCCCAAAGGAAAGTTCCTTTTTCTGTGCCAATATAACAAAAGCTAATACAAATGTAGAATACGGCAATTCTTTAATATTAAAGGGAAAAATCTAACCTGTCCAGCCACAGTAGCAAAGTAACCATAAAGCGGATCCTGAGCTTGTCCGGGAAACGCAGGCCCTCCAGGAGCCCCTCCATACTGTGAAAAGAGGAAACATAAATGCATCATCCCGGCTAAATCAACCACAGCAGGATTAATAATAATTAATTTAATTATTTTTTAACCATTGAGTGCCTTAGGTTGAAGTCAAGCAACTGCCCTCCCCTTCACATATTTGCTTCCCAATATCAGGGCACACTCTTGACAGTAATCACTCCACCCCCTTCTTCCAGTTTCACCCACATTATAATTTAAAAACTGGTGGTCTGGACCAAAATGAGTAGTCCTGACATCGGCACAAGTCAAACAACTTAAAAAATCCCTATTACCTGGCAGTTTACTGAGGCAACCTAGGAAAACAACTAAAGAGCAGAGCTCGGGATTGTTCTTTCACTCTTTACGTTTATGGGTATTTGTGAAGCTCTCTAAGTATCAGCAGAGTTAGGCTTGGTAAAATACTGAGGCAGGTATAGCCTAGGGGAGGTAAGGGGTCTCTTGGCTGGGCTATGTCGCAGAGAGGGAACATTCAGTCTTGGAAAGAGTTCCCACGCCAACCGGCTTCCAGACCAAGTAGAGGAGGTCTCCCCATGCTGGGGGTGGGGGGGCTTTTATACGACCAAACTTTCTCTTTTTGTTTTTTCCTTTTCAAGAGAGAGAGAGGTGGAGCTCTGCACCATTCTAGATTAAAATGGCTGTTGCTCTTACGAAAAACAAGGCGGGAGGGAGGCAGAGGAAGCCAACACCCCACTTGCACAATTTCACACTACGTTCCCCAGTAACAGGGTGGGTTTCTAGGGTCACAGTCCCTCCGCTCCCTAGCCCAGCGGCGCCACCCATTGGGTGAAAGAAAGAGATGGGGAGGGGTCGGGGGAGGGGAGGTGGAAGGGAGCGGGAGTCAGAGGGGAAGAATGTCAGGAGCCCAGGGCGAAGCAGCGAGCCGAGAGATGCAGAATTCCAGGGGCGTCCCTAGAGCTGCCTCAGCTTGCGGCATCTCTGTGTCCAGGGGCTGCGCCCCGGCCTCAAACCCGCGCGGGCAGCACTTACCCCGCCTGAGTAGTACCCGCCGCTGACGCCAGGATGCCCCGGGTAAGCCATGGTGTAGACAGTGCCACTGCCGCCGCCCCGCCCGCCGGACCCCGGTGTGGCTCTCTAGTCAGCTGGGCGGGGACCGTCAGGGAGCGCACCACGCTGGAGGGTGGGAGACGCACCCCGGAGCCCCCAAGACTTGGGATTCTGCTCCCAGCCGAGACACGCTGCCTGCACACCGCTGCGTTTTTGTGGTGCAGGTGCCCAGACCTTACAATAATCTAAGGTCCAATGGTGATTTTCTGCCTGCGATGCAAGTGACCCGAGGGACTCCCCTCGCCCCCGCCATGAATGGCACAGTCCAATGTGAACACAGCACTCCGGGATTTCTTTTTTTCTTCCTAGTTGGCAGTTTTCTCATATTTAAAATAAAAAATTAAAAAAAAAAAACTTCATTGGGCTGAGCTGACCGTTTGATTCTCAGTAGAGTGCGGTATTGGGAGAAGAGCGGAAAACATTAGGGAATCTCTTAGATGCTTTGGGGGAATGAGACGTAGAAAGATCAAAATACGAAAACGTCGTTGGAAAACAGAAGTATACTTCAGGAACTGCGTGATGGAGGTGTTTGGCTTGTGGTTGCAAATTGCGCTGAATGACAAAATATGCCTTCTTAGCTAGGGGACATTGTCTTCTCCTGGTTAAGCTGGGCTTAGCTCTCCTGGTTAAGAGGACTTTTACTGGGTAGGGCAGCCTCATCCAGATGCCCCTAGATGATTCTCAGGAAATGAGTTGTTCGAATTATATGGATGATTCAGGAAAAACCAAAGCCTGTCTTCAAGTAGTTACTTAGCTACTCTTCGACAAGAAAAGAGCAAACTGGAGTGTGGTGGTAAAGTGGAACTTGACTCAGATTATTCAGAAAATGGTTTTCTTTACTTCATACATTGTTTCCCTGTTTCTTGCAGTTAAATTAATCACAGATTTAACCATCTCAGGAGGAAATATGAACAATAACATTTGCAGGTTAAGGTGTGGACTTTAATTCTAACCTGGGTGTGTCATCTTGTGAATGAAAGACCTCTGCCTTAAGAGGGAACTCAAATGTATGGAAATTCTTTGGTAACAACATAGGTGACTAATAAATAATAGCACCATTTTCTTAAGATTTTTGGATAAGAATCTGAAGACTAGATATTTGCTTAGGAATAAAATGTTCCCTTTTCTATAACTATGCAGAGTCAAAATTCAATCATACAACCATATATATACATATATGTGTATGCATGCATGTATGTATGTATGTATGTATTTTCCAGGGATTTCCATCACTGATATTTTAACGCTTGCATATAAAGGTGTGTAAAAGCTTCCTGGTATATTATACATGAAAATGAATCCTGAACCACAGCTATTCAATAGGAACTTCTACCATGCTGGAGATATTTTACACCTGTGCCATGGAATATGTAGTCACTAATCACAGGTGGCTACTGAGCATGGTAGAAAGAGGAACTGAAATTTCAATTTAATTGAATTTAAGTAGTCATGCCGCTACTGAATAGGCTCCTTGACCTATTCTTTCCCTTGCTGAAACTCTCGGGTAGGTCAAGATTAACCAAGAAGCAGATTTTGGAGGATATGGGTGTGTGTATGCATGCATGCGTGTGTGTGTGTGTGTATCTGCATATATGTAATCAATATATGTTCTATCTATCATGCAATCTTTCCAGTAATTAAAGCTGTCAAAGTGACCATTCAGAGATGAGCTCCCCATCGCTAGAGGTGATCAGCAGAGACTCTCACCAATGGACAGGGCCGCAGATTTACACTTTGGGTAAAGAGTTTGAAAAGATAATGCTTCATAACTACAAAGTGTTTTCTAGTGGTCTTCTCTTAGCTTTACCCCATTCACAGCAATACCCAAGATTTTTGTGGGGTGAAAAAGTAAGGCTTAATGACTTGCTGTAAGCCACCAGACTAATAGCAGCAAAACTATACTAAATATTCACCTTCTGCCATAACTTTTTTCAACCTCATACTGTTTTTTAAGACTCTTCT
Source organism: Scalopus aquaticus (assembly GCA_004024925.1). Lineage (NCBI taxonomy): Eukaryota > Metazoa > Chordata > Mammalia > Eulipotyphla > Talpidae > Scalopus > Scalopus aquaticus. Next base: position 61,113 of record PVIJ01007882.1, on the reverse strand, counting down.
TTCTTTGTTTCTGCAATTGGATCAAGAATTTGGAGGTGGGAACTTTCTTTCTATTCCCGAAGAGAATGTTTCAGAAATCAGAATATTAAAATAATTATCTAAAACAATGGGTATCCATATAGCTCTATTATCTTTAATTACAGGAGTTGAATTTAGGATAGACAATTACTTATCTGACGGTGCAAATATATGTGACTAAAGGGAAGTCAAGAAATAAATGCTGTAAAAATTAGGAGCTGGCTATAATTAGTTCTGAGGCTTCCACAGATCAAGTTTCCACAATTTCTCCTTGTTACCATTGCCATGTTTGGGACCAGGCAGAAATGAAAAGAGTGAGCACTGGAGCTATAGTCCTAGATAGAAAATCACCCGTGTAGTTTGGAACTCCTGGAGGATGAGTGTTCCTAAGAACACTGGACTAGTATATTACAGTGTCTTCAACTCTTATTAAAGAGGCCATGAGTTAGAAGTTCAGTGTTTACAACCTGGGAATTATTCTCCTATAAAAGTAACTTTATGCCTGGTTCCCAAATAATCCTTTACTGTTCTTCTGAAGATAACCAGTGCAGGAGCCTGGGTCGAGTGAGGTAGGGAGCACTCAGGTTTGTTTCCTTCCCAACCCTATCTCAGCCTCTTTATCTGCTGTCACAAAGTCTGTAAACCATCAGAAATGAAGAAGTTGGAGAGGAGAGCAGTTCCTCAAATAACAGTTTGTTCTCCTCATTTCTGCTTGAATTTTCTACCAGTTTTTAGGTTTCCTCCCACATCCCAAAGATGTGCACATTAGATTGTTGATGTATCTAAATTGTCTCAGTCTGAATGAGTGTGGGTATAACTGCATCTTGTGCTGGAAGGACTTCCTGTCCCACCTCATGCCTAGAGCTGCTGGGATGTGATCCAACAACCTATGACCCTTAACTGCAATAAGTACGTTAGAAAATGAATGAATACAAATGATTATTTCATATAAGAAGTGTTTTGGGGTTTTTATTTATAAGTTTGGCGATGCTTTTGTGGCTGAAAATGTGGGATAGGAGCCTAAGTCTTGTTTATGTAAAATTAGTTTCTTTAAACATCGATTAGTTTCCAAGAAGTTACCTAATGCACAGTCTTCATCAGTTCAATTAGCATGGAAGGAAGGAAAAATACAAGAAAAATTCCAAACTAGAGCTCTGGGGAAGGAAGAAGGGCTGTTTTTGACTCCTAGGTGAAAGCCAAACTCATATGAGGTTTATACATTAGTCAGCTATATGTAAATTAAAAAATTCTTAAGTGTAAGCTCGCTCTCTATATATGTATGCATACACACACACACACACACACATACATTTATATGTGTGTTTTTTAAGGAATATACTTGCCTGTTTTCAAGTTCTAACAACTAAGATCATCAACCAGTTGACTTGGCCTGTTTCATACAGTGGGAAGTGACTGACTGAAGAAGGTATCTGGGTTAATTAGTTCTTGTTGCTGGATTTTGTTGGAATAAAGCACAAACTGTGGTATTACTGATGTGGTAAGCAAAATATCACAGACTGTATATGGGAAAAGTAATCTATCTCAGTCTAAAATGTACTATCAGAAGAGCTATTTTAGCTTCAATTACAAAAGTATATCTGTTAGATATACTTTTGTTTTAAAAGGTTTATTTATTTATGCATACAAGCTGGGGTACAGGCAAGAGGTGCCGGTTGGTGGGAGGGTTCACCAGAGACAGAGTGGGGAGCAGAACAGACAGATAGATGGAGATAACACTGCCAAGGGGAGCAGCAGCCGAGGCAGGAGAGGTCTGCCATGCCATGTGGGAATCTCCCCAGCTGGGCATGGAACTCGCATCGCCACTGCCAACAGCTCCAAAGCACAGTGCTTAACTGCTGTGCCACCAGGGAGGCCCCCTTTTCTATGAAGCAAATTGCTTGTTTCCATTTTACTAAAATGGAAGGATAACTGTAAATTAGATCCAATTTTCTTAGGAAAAAAAGGAAGGTTTTTCACTTTGGAGATCTAAAGCTACAATCTATTACTCTACACTAATATCTTTAGTGAGTAAATCCAATTGTCATTTCTGTATACTTTCTGTATACCTTTTAAAAATCTTAAGATTGAGAGCACATTGTAAAATAAGTTTCTTGACTCTATTTTCAGTTTACTCTTAAACTTTATAAAAATAAATGAGCGCTTTTCTCAGCCTGAAAAACAATGAGTTAATAGAATTAGAGATTAAGAACTTCCTTATCAATACAAATAGAACATTTGAATTATTATGGAACTGTCTAACATCACATACGTGTTGCCTATTTACTTGCATCTTGAGGTGAGGTCTTCAAAATAGAAGGTGGTGATTCCTAGAGGTTGTGTCTTTGCAAGAGGGCTAAAGAGAATAATTAAAAGTATAGACTGTACTAGCAGATTAATCACATTGCCCTTTTGATCCTTGGTAATCAGTAACCAAGTATGAAATGTACTTACCAGTGTAGACAACTTCTCTATAGTCTTCAGAGGACCTCCATAAAATCTGCTTAATGTTGGAAAGAATTAGCTAAGAAGCCGTAAGTCAACAACCAGGATATTAAACATACACAACAATATTTGACATTCTATTGGAACTATTATGTCTATCAGAGACTTCTGGAGACTTACAGAGCTGTGCACTGCAGCAGTGGTGTGTCAAAGAGACAATTTTCAGGAATTTTGGCAGCCTATTCTTAAATATTATCAATATTATAAACTAGATTTTTTTTAAAGATTTATTTATTTATGCATACTAGAACTGGGGTGTAGAAAATGCAGGCATGGGATGGTGAGAGGATTCACCAGAGACAGAGTGGGGAGCAAAACAGGCAGATTGACTGAAATACACTGCTGAGGGGAGCAGTGGACGAGGCAGGAGAAGTCTGCTGTGCCATGTGGGAAGCTCCCTGGCTGGGGAATGAATCCATGCTGTAGTGGCTGCAGATAGCTTTGCAGTGCTGAAATTTAACCTGTTGCGCCCCCAGGGAGGCCCTATAGATAGATTTAACTGACTGAAAACAAGCTAATAAATACTCAAAATGCATACCTTCTTACTTATTTTCTCTACACATGCTATGTGGGGTGTTGCTGGACATTAACTTTCAACTCCAGGCTGAGTCATATCCTGTTAGTAACTTCAATCTTGCCATGGTGCAAGTATTTACTCTGCTGAAATCAAAAGACTGATTTGTTTTGTTGCTTATCTACTCTAGACTTGGAGTCAACATGCTGGAAAAAATGTTGATAATGTAAAGTAAAAACCTTTTTGTGATTTGTAAAGTAAAAACTTTGTGACTTGCACAAACAGTTGAGGGATTATTTTTTTCTGGCATTTTAAATTATTTTTATTTATTAGAACCACTTACCAGATTGTATGAAAAATAATTTCACCACAACTAGCTATAAAAAAGTATCATTTCACTTTAATTTTAAAACATGAAGTTAATTCGACTGATTTCCAGGATTTTGTAGCTAATCATACAGAATCAAAGTTCCAACCCCTGCAATTATGCAAAAAGCTGAAGAACACTATCACAATCAGTAGTCCTGAGGCTGAACTAAATTTCAGTTTAATGAAAATATTTTTCAAGAATGAGCAATAGTTTAAAAAAGGGCGTATCAGATTTGATTGCCAATTGATTAGGAAAGTGTGCGTGGACTGGGGTGCAACTCCATTTGTGAAATTGGAGTTCTAACTGTAGGTTGGCTATGGATGAAAAAGTTTGAAATCAAGAAAAATATTCCATGAGAATCAGCTGGTACATAGAACTGAAAGTAAAAAGTACTATTTTATTATTTGTAAATTTATTATTGTAAATTATCCCTAACATCCCTGAACATTGGACCTATAGATGCTAATACCTTTTGATTCCATTTTCTTATTTTAGACTGGGTGACATAAGACTGGTTCCCATGAACCTATTAGCATCAACAGACCAGAAACCCTAGACGTGCACAATAATGATACACGTTTTTCTCATAAGAACACAGACATAAGAGGCAAGTTTCAACTGTGTAAATGAATGTCATGTACTAAATCATAAAGGACGCTTTAAGTAAAAATGGCCTCAGACTCACACTGAAGTTTTATAGACAACATTAACATCAGAGAAAAGTGTAATTAGGATCAGTGAGAGCTACTCAGCAATATGAGAGCATAAACTTCTAACCCCCACCCAAGGAGGTGTATAGGCCATGGACTCAATCTGCCCAGTCTCAGAGCAAAGTATGACTACTGTTGGGATGAATACTTTGAGATTTCACACTCTGACTTCATAGCACTTTCAAACCGTAACTTCATTCCTGTGGTCTGTGCTGTGAGAATCAACCTCTGGGTGAGTCTTGGCTTTTTATGAAGATTGGTTGCATTCAATTGATTTAGCTTAACATATCTGGTAAGAGCTCTTTCACAAGTTAAAGTAATACAATGGTGCACAGTTTAGGAGTCTTCAAGCATATGAATGTCGTGTACTGTATCACAAAAGATTCTTTAAAGAATTTTTTAAAGGTTTCACAGAAGACATTCACATCATGCATATATGTGGGCTTTATATATATATATATACACACACACAGCAGTCTATATGTGAGTGTCAAGTATACACAACTCCATTCCTGAGACAGTTCTCATTGTGATAATACCCTGTGTTCAGGGATTTTAGTCCTAAGACAGACCCTGGAGATCTTCTAGACCATAAGAAGCCTTTTCTGGTTAGACCCAACCTCTCAGCAAGCCTCCTTGTTGTATCTCTATCATTTGACCCATTCTTAGAAGAAGCACACATGGAGTGGATTTGATCTGCACACATGGTCAGTTTCCATGCAAACTAGCAATTATACAAACAATTGTTGATTTTCTTAAATGACACAATAAATAATTTAAAAAAATAACAGACATGCTGCTTTCTGATGATCCATTAAGGAGAACATTCACATTGACTTTAACATATTCACAACGCCTCCTTGTCCCCCTTTTATAATCAAAACTTGATGCCAAATACATAATGTAAAACAAGAAAAATAAGACTAACCACTTTAATGTTGGATTTTATTACTTTTTAAAATTGTACAAAGAGTGCATGTGCATGAGTTAAAAAAAACACAAGGGAAACACAGGGTGTTAAAACATACAAAAGAAACATGAGACATGAAAAAAAAATTCTGTTTTGCAAATCAGAATAAAAAGACAATTTGCCTACTAAAAAAAGTGTTATTCCAATATATTAAGAAGTCTTTTGCTTAGGAATACAGCACAAGACTTTTCTGCAACTATTCATTAACAGATTAGACTCAGTCTCAGTGAATACAGGATGGACCATTACATTATCTTACCAGCCACAGCAGGTTACTCAGTAGATGTGGGTATGGTACAATGTCTGTGAGGTATTACAATAAATAAATTATTTTCAGCTGTTCAAACTCAGCAATGGATGTTGCCATTTCAACTTTCAGTTGGAAGACCTCATCTTCAGTCTCTTTTCTTCTCTGTGAGAGTTTTTCACACTAAGACAAGACCAGAACACAAAAATATTTGTGATGAGGTGTTAAAAAGCAAAATGATAGATTTTGTTTTATGTTTTTCTAACATAGTCTGTGAACTGAAAATGGGCTCTGTTGCAGACACATAAAGGAATATGGCCATGGTAACACAAGGATTTCCTTTAAAGCTTTTCAGCAAAGGGTCAACTATTCACATGCCCACGTTTTTGCTTTATGTCTCAACCACTGGCGTGGAAAGAGCCAAAGCATGCTGAGTACTGCTAGCGCAGACAATGAGCCTCCTTAGCCTTGTTTCTGGCTGCTTCTGCTGTCAGCCTGCCTCTATGCCAGCTTCTCAATGTCCATGGAGCCATCTACTACTTTTTCTTTTTAAAAAAATTTTTATTGTATTATTTCTTATTGAGATGTAATTGACATGTAATATTGCATTAGTTTTAGGTGTACAACATAATGATTATCTATTGTGAAGTGATCACTAAAATAATGCTAGTTAACATTCATTACATTACCATTTATGGTGATAAAATTTTTTTTCTTCTGATGAGAACTTTTAAGATTTAATCTCTTTTCCCTTAAGTAATTAAGCAGAGTTGTTGCAACTACAATTTGTGTCTATTTGTCTTGTATTTCTGAAGTGGAAATGTTTTTCTTCAATGGCTTAAAGGAATTCATTTATTTTTTGTGGGGGGGATTCGCTGATGGTGGGAGAGCTATGGTGATCACTCTTGAGGCGGGAAATCCTACACTCTCAAAATATTAAAAAGGATGGGCCTCCCTGGTGGCACAAGGGGTTAAGTCTCAGTCTATGAAGCTATAGGCAGCCACTGCAGCACGAGTTCAATATCCAGGCAGGGAGAGTCCCACATGGAACAGCAGACCTATCTTGTGTCACCTGCTGCTCCCCTCAGCAGTGTTCTTCAGTCAGTCTGCCTGTTCTGCTCCCCACTCTCTCTCTGGTGAATCCTCTCACCCTCCCACACTTCTGGCCTACACCCCAGTTCTTGTATGAATAACAAATAAATCTTAAAAAAATATTAACAAGGATGTAAAACAATGGTACTTCATAAATAAATGAATTAAATTTTTAATAAATATTTTAAGGGATTTAACAATGTGTCCCACCTAAGGCACATCAAGCCCTGCTACTAGGATGACAGCTTTCATTTTGGATACTCAAACATTTGAGTGACATCCAGTGCAGGACACCAGAGTACGTGGGTCTAAATTCTAGCTCTGCTACTTACTATTTTTGTGACCTCGGGCAATTTACTCATCACACTAGTCTCATTTCCCTCACGTGTAAATGGAGACAATAGCAGCACCCACATTTCATAGGACTGCTGTCCTAATAGCTCACATAAGTTAGGGTTTACAAATTAAACAATGACTGACACAGAGACATCCTGACTAAGCAAACATGAATGAATTTATTCTTAGTCTTCAGAAATTTGGAATTCTGAGGAATTCATACTCAGAGAATTCAGAAGTCAGATTTGGAATTTACACTTCATATATTTATACCTATACAGAAAATGTTTAATTTTACATTAATAAAATTTAACTGAAATTAATGTAAATAAGACAAATCTAGCTATATACTTAGATTCATTTTCAATTTTACTTTGAATCTACTCAAAGAAAAGGTACTTTGTTGTTGTAGTTTCATTTTCAACTTACTTTAACAAAAGTAGTACTCATAGTTCTAAAAGTGGTTTTTCACTGTCCTGCTTTTCTTCAGCATCTTCTTCAGATCCTACATGGTAGGAAAGGGGAAGGATAAAAGAATAAAATCCCATTAAAGTAACAAATGATTTCTTTACAATTATAATATACATGCACAATATTTTAAGTGGGATGTTAATCCTCAAGAAATTTAGATTAACAAAACTTTATAATAGTTTTTTTTTTGTGTGGGAGGAAACCCTTAAAATAGGATCTAACACTTGCTTTAATCTGTCAAAATGGATATTGCTTATGTACTACTAAAAACATTCACACAGACTCAGAATTACTATCCATTGCTATTCCTTCTACTATTCATTGCTGAACAAGCTTGCATGTTTTTCAAGTGAAAATGAGTCTGAGCTTTGAAACAAATAATTTAATCTACGTATTTTTAAACATTCCTGTTCCCTGTGAGTGAGAGAGCAGTGAGGGCTTCCTGATGCTGAGGGTGATACAGATAGCTGCTCTCAGACACTGCTGCCAGACACAAGTGTGCCCTGTGCACTTTGTATGCGTTCATGTGATCCAACAGCTTCACTGTGAAACTATTTCCTTAGAATGTACTCCTGAGAAAATAATTTTTTATTTCATTATGTAAATTTTTCCCTCTAAAAATTAGGAAGAAAACCTAAGTGAGAATAGAAGAAAAATTAAATTTCCATGAAATATCTTAAATCCACTTACAATTATGTTAATGCATATTATAATAAAACGGACAACACATATGTTGTAAAGTAAAAGCAAATATGTAATGGTAATATACATACCATAAGATCATTTTTGATGGAAATAAAAAAATGAGGATGATTAGAAAGATCAGATCAGAGGAAAGTAACTAGGTAACTTAAAATATATTTCTGGATAGTCCAGAATTTCTAAGACAAACTTAAACTGACTTTACAATTTTAAATTATAGTTTTAAAAATAGGAATAAAAAATATAGGTGAAATGGCCACAATTATGTGAAATTACAGGCATAAACCAAGCAGGGGACAAATTAAATTATCAACAGCAATGTTGCTGAATAGTTGGAAGGCTAGGAAGTCTTTTACTTCTGTTCTTTCCACACTTTTATTAAAAAGTATGCATTATCCTGAAAATCGGGGAAGGGAAATAAAGAAAAGAATAATAAGATTAAGGTAGCAGGTTAGAGATATAATCCAGTCACACACCAAAAAAGCAGCCTCACTATTACTTTATACCTATACTTTATTATCTGACAAGAGTCAGATAATATACTTCCAAAAAGCAGCCTCACTATTACTTTATACCTTATACTTTATTACCTGACAAGAGTCAGATAATATACTTCAAAGAAAAGAACATAGTTTCTTATGAGAATGCCTGTGTGGATAAGAGCTAAGAACAAATCTGGACAGGAGAAGAAAGTACGGCTGATAACCATAAGAAAAGGCAGTGCCCCACACATCAATCTCATAAATGTCACAGAGCAAGTTTGTGGTTAAATAAACATTTAAAGGTATAGTGGTTGGAAATCTTCATTTTTCCAGTCTATTAAACTGCTATAAATCATAAAGGCAATGGGCTGGTTCAACTGTCTTCTCACTTGAAAGGAGTCTGTGGAAGGCAGTCACATTGTCTTCGTGTTTCCAAACTCGCTGTCCACTTGTCAGACCAACCGTATTTGAGCAACAAGTTGATCTGTCATGGAATTACTTGAGAGATATAAATACAGCTAAACTTTTAATTATAACATGATAATTTATATGCTTTACATAGTTGAAAAGTGAATTTAGCAAGGCCTCTGGCAATGATCAAATGAGATCAACAAACTTTTCCTAAAAAGCAAGTATAAAACTAAACACCATGAACAAACTAACCCCTTCTGTGGATGGGAAATGACCAAAGGCATACAAAAATCTGAAAAGTGTTATGCTTGAAAAAGTACTGACTTCAGGGTGGTGCTCTTCCTTAGAGCTGCTCCCATTTCTTCCCCCCCCCCCATAATACCCAGGGGCATGACATGAGAACTGGCAGCAAAACTAGGGAGTTAAAAGGAGGTCACTTAAGGGCATGCAAATTAAAACCACAAAGAGATTCTATTTCAGACTTGTTATAAAGGCTATAATCAAAAAGATAACAAAAACCATGTATTAGTATTTGGGGAAACAAGCTCTTATATACTGCTGGAAGCCATGTAAAATGGTATAGCAACTTTGAGCAGTGTGGTAATTACTTAAAAAGTTATTCAGGAACTTGCCACATGCCGCAGCAACTGCTCTCCTAACAATCTAAGAAAAATAAAACATACATCCTCACAAAGATATGTATATAAATGCCACTGTTGGATTATCACAACAGCTCAAACTTGAAAACAATCCAAAAGTTCATCAATTGATGAATAAACAAAATGCAGCACACCTATGCAATGAAATAGGACAGCCATGTCAAGGACTAACATGCCACAAGATGGATGACCCTCAAAATATTATGGCAAATGAAAGAAGCCAGATACCAAAAAATCACCTATTGTATGATTAGATTTCTATTAAATTTTCCAAAATGGCAAATTTTCAAGACAGAAAGTATATCAGTAGTTACCGAGGACTGGAGATAAGAGTGGGGATTAACTTCAAATGAATGAACTTTTCTGGGTGATGAAAATGCTCTACAATGTTAGTTCAAAAATGATAAATTTACTCAAAAATCATGCAACTTCACATTTTCAATGGATAAATTTTATGATATGCAAAAGTTCAATAAGTTTTTTAAAAAATGTTACATAATATTCTTAGCTATAATTTTAAATACTTTTCAAGTTTTATTAAAAAGTGGAAAAATTGCATTTCAAAGGAATTGACTATACATATGGTACCTATATAATTGATTATTCCAAACAAAAACATTTCTGAGAAACAGAAGCCTTAGTAAAATTTACATGAGGTACAGGAGTAAACCAAGTCAGTACCAGGCAAACCAGCATGAATAGTTACTTTCAGTATGTATCAAAATACAAACTTTAATGTCTTCATTTGGATTGGTTTACAACAGATTATATTAGGCAATAAGCTTTTCAGTTTTAAGTCAGTCTGTCGATGATTTAGGAATTACTCTTTTCCGAGTATCACAACCAGTTTAAGTTGTCTGATCACATAACTTCAACCAAAGCATCTGAGAGGACTGTTCTACCTTATTCTTTCCTCTTATCATACATGATATAATTAGGCCAACAAACAAACCTGCAAACCAACCACAACCTTTATACAACCTTTAAACATATCTACTAATTTATGCTAATTTCCAAATCTCTGTGATACTAAAATTCAAGCATTCCTTTACAAGGATAAATACTAACATTTTAATTTTGATGCCTCCAATTTCTTTGTCTCTTCTTTTCATTCTCGCCTTCAACAGTTATTCATCTACTATGTGCCAGGACCTGTACTAGGTGCTGAAGAAAGACAAGACAAGGCAAGACAGGCCCCATAATTTCTAATTTAATAGGAACCAATCAGTGCTGTATCAGGGAAACAAAAGGTTTGTATCTTCTGCTGCTGAAAGATTGCTTAATTTTTAGTCACTGACCTAATAAGGTTGCTTTACTTTAGAGAACCTTCTTTTGTAAGCACATTAATTCCAATTATGATTTTTAATTTTATTTCTTTCCCAAATGGAATCTTCAGATAACGGAAATATATACTAAGCTCTTTAAAATATTCTTTCCCTGCCCATCATAAATTTGTATTTGTCTTCAGTAAAACAGTTACCCCGGGGAAGGAACGTTGGGCAAGTTATTCGCAATGGACTGGTAATGCTTCTGACCACCACTAGGTGGTAGTAAAAGTCACAGGTGAGAAGTCAATGGATCGGAAACAAAGTTAAATGAAAAATGCCTGAGGCGGTATTCCTCCTATTAGCATTACTTGCTGTTGTTCTGAACTTCTAATAAAGAAAATACACTAATGTTGAGAACTTTTTATTAGTCTTATATAAATAAAAACTATACAAAATCAGGTACTATATAATACAAACTTTCTTATTTGAAAAAAAAAAATGAGTCCTAGGTTCTGCTAGTTGACATCTGTATTTCATCTGACTCATTCTATATTCAAATAGTCCCAGTATCAAGTTACCTGGAGTTTCCTTAAAGCTCTAGACCACAATGCTATGCCTCTGATTATTCATAGGGCTCTTTCTTTCTAACACCTGTTTTACTCTACAGGATCTACTCATAATGGTTCAATTTACAACTTTTCAATTTCACAATGGTGTGAAACCAGCACACATTCAGTAGAAACTATACTTCAAATTCTGACCTTGTCTTGGGCTAGTGATGTGCTGTAGAATACTCTCGTAATGCTGCACAGGGCAGCTCCCAGTCAGCATCACAGAATCACCGGAATAAACAAGCCATAGCCTACGGTGTACTGTGTTGCCAGTGTAAGTGTTCTGAGCATGATTAAGGCTAGTTAAGCTGTTTGATAACTTGATAACTTAAGAAATGTATTTTTACTTGTAGTAATTTCAACTTACCTTGGGTTTAACCCCATCGTAAGTTCAGGAAGATCTATATTGCATGTCTTTGTGTTGAAAATATTTACCAAGCTTAATGCTGGGAATGAAATAATATAGTTATAGTCTCTAACTCAGATTTATATCCTAGAGTAGAAACAGTCCAGGTCATTACTGAAGACAGTGCAGGTAGTACAAGATGATAGGACTGTGGAAAAGGTCATTCCTAAGTACATGTAAAGGACATCCTACCTGCAACTGAGAGGTGGGTGAGGGTGGGGAAAGAAGCCTTTTGAACATGTTGGTGGAAACTAGGACTGCAGAAGGACAGCGTTAAAGATAGAAAAAGGAAGATGCACATGGCTTGTGGGAACTGGCACACAGCATTTTCAGGAAAGTTAAGAAGAGAATATACGGAAGGTGGTTACCAAGAGGAGAAGTTGGACAACTGGGTAATGGTGGTCACGGGGTAATTTCTGCCAGGCTAATGTCTATGACTTTCTTAGTCTTTTATGGCACTGAAGGTTTTGGGCAGGAGAAGAACATGATCAATTATGCATTTTCATTAACACTGAAAGGCCATATATTTATTAGCTATAAGTATGGACACTAGCACTGGAGCCAGAGTTCAAATCCTAGCTCCACTTCTTACTCTGCGTGAAGTTAGCCACACAAATTACTTCACCTCTCTGTGCCTCAATATGCACATTTCTAAAACAGGGATAAAAGCTTTTTACATCATAGAATGATTATGAAGAACACTTAGATAATAAAACAATTATTTTTAACACAGTATTTTTAACATAGTGTTCTAGTGACCGGTTATAAGAAGGCAACTGAGGTAGGGAGACAGGAGGCTTTTGCAGAAATTGAAATAGAAAATACTGAATTGATGGAGATATTAATTGGTATAATTTGAATGAGAAAAAAGAGGCAGAAATAGATGGAAAATAGCTTGGTAAATGATGGAATGTGAGCCTTAAAAAAGTGGGCTGAAAAAAAAATAATTGAAAAGGGTCTGAGTTTCCAGTGGGGTTCTGGTTTCTCACCTGGGTTACTTAGTGGATAACACTGACATTCACAAGACATGGGGAATCCTGGAGGAAGGTCAGTTAAGGGAGGTAATAAAAAAAGCATCAAAACCCTTTTCTACCTGTCTTCTAAGATGCAGATCATAAAGCACAGTGTCTATGACCCTCTGTTACATTTATTTTCACATCTCTATGTCTCACCACTGGTAGCACATCAAAAACATGCCTGAATTATTTTCATATCCGAAGTGCCTGGTAAGTGTTTGCTACGTGTACCGAGATATAGATGAATGAAGAGGAGGGGAGGCAGAGCTTTTGAAAGATGAGCAAAAACACAAATGACAATCAAATTTTTACCTGCTTCAGATTCAGGAGGAGAGTAAAACTGGCCATCAGAAAGACCACCAGGAATAAGTACAGCACGCTCTGAAGCATCCTGAACTATCAGGAGTCCTGGAAGAGAAAAAATTCAGCTGCTGGGGATGACGTCACCATCCGGATAGCTTCTTGGTAAGATTAACCAAATAAAATGTTATTACATTAAAAACATTCTTAGCAGAGGTACTTTTAAAAACTTTCAACCAGGGCCTCCCCGGTGGCACAGTGGTTGAGCGCTGCGCTGTGGAGCTGTTGGCCGCCGGCGATGCTGGTTTGACGCCCGGCCGGGGAGATTCCCACATGGTGCGGCAGACCTCTCCTGCCTCGCCCGCTGCTCCCCTCAGCAGTGTATCTCTGATCTGCCTGTTCTGCTCCCCACTCTGTCTCTGGTGAACCCTCTCACCGCCCCGCGCCTCTGGCCTGTACCCCAGCTTGTATACATAAATAAATAAAAATTCTTAAAAAAAAAAAAACTTTCAACCAAAAGAAATTTTTTATTAATAAACTGAAAAAAGTCCTGGAAGGATGGATTCCAACTAGTTTTAAAAATTGCCTCATACTACTTATGGGATTCTTTGCCTCAGAATTCACAGCATCTTTCCTTTGAGAGTACCTACCTCTATACAGAAAATATCATCATCAAAACAAAAGCACTGTGCAAAACAAAACATGAGCACATACAAATGGTCTATATTCTGTATTTGGTGACAGATGTAAAGCATTATAAATGGATAGCCTTTTATAAATATGTAACGATTTAAGATGGTGAAGTACTTATGTAACATAAAAGTCATCCCATAAAAGAAGTGTCATTAAAAAAAAAAAAAAGACAGAAGCAAGCATGATGAGGACGGCTCAAGAACACTAACACGTGATGAGAGAGGTCCCCAACGAGTTGTTTTGATCAAAATTGAGATAGCAGCAGGTCAAACAGGAGGTACCAGTTATGTATGTAATATATGTTACAAATGATGATAAATTCTATTTAAAATTTTTTCATTGTGTGCTCTGCTTTATAGGCTACTTTGATTTAGCTTAATCACTAAGCATTGAAGCCTTAGTCACATTAGTTGATATGCTTTCAATAAAATTCCATTTGATTTTTATATATAATTTTTCAAAAAAGTGACTTCCATTAGTTTTATGTCCAGTGTCCACAATACATTTTCATAAAGGAACAGAGGGCATGGTACAGAAGACCTATCTTAGTCTGATAAATATGTGTTTTTTTAACAATTGTTTCTTACAGTATTAAAACAAAAAAGACCACAAATGAACATAAATAAGACAGCCTTTCAAATAGATAGATAGTTAACACTTTCCATTTATAATTAACAAACCAACTTTAGAGTAATACATCAAGATTGTGTCCCCAATGACTTTTTTTAAGGATATTTTATAGGCTAAATTTTTTCCCAATAATCATAAAGTTCAATCATCTATCTTTCTAGTTAACATCCAGGAATACGTAAAATCACACAGGGTGATTATGGTAGATTTGATCAAACTTATGATTATAAAATCCTACTTATATTTCAACTAACTATTCAGAGGAGGATGTTTACACCTGAGATGGCTGAGTATTTCCTGGCTTGCTTTCCTCCCCCTCTGAATTCCATCTTCATCATTAACCCACCAATAGCCCTGCTCTTGGCACTCAACTGATTACAGCTCATTCAAAGCTGTATGGACAATAATGTGAGACTTTGGGTACTAATTTTTATTGCTATCCCAGCTCACTTAAAACTGGTTTACATTTCTTTGTGACTAAATAACACAGTTGTTTGGATGGACAAAATGTTTACTGTTCTATGACTGTTATTAAGAGGGAGAAAGGTCAACCTGTCTAAGAGAGAGGTGCTGGTTATTTCTGTTGTTGTGTGAAAGTCTTCTTTACTATTGTCCATGCTTTCTTCCAAGGAAGCCTGGCCTAACAGCTAGAAAGAAAAGCCACATTCTGTTACTATACTTTCATCCTTTCCATTTCTGCTGTCCCCACTAAAGAATGAGGACACCAATGCCTGCCTAATACCCATCTGCAGCTCGATTCAAATCTAGACATCTGTTGCTCTTCTTTCCAGTTAGTACCTAGTCAGTCACACGACACTAACCTAGAGAGAAACTTACTGTTTTCTTCTTCTGCTTCTTGAGGTAACACTTTGAAATCCAGGAACCACGTCTCAATCCAGGCAAGGATGAATGAAATGATGGGCAACACATAGCCAAAAGCCCCTTGAGAGAAAAGCTAGAACAGATGTGACCAGAAATGAAAATGCAGTTACCATGTGCTCATACTGGAGGATGGGGCCTCTTCATAGACGGTAGTTGGACAGAGTGGTAGGCCATACCTTTGAGAGGATCACTTTTGCTAGTAAAAAGGCACTGGTCACTGCTGTTGTCAACTGAAAGACACACAATCCAGTATCACTCAAATTACACATTTTACATTGTGAAGGCATATTCCTCACACGTGAAACCCACCTGAGCCAGAAGCACATAATATCTGGCAAAGCTATGCCTGGTCTGGCTCCTTCTTCTCTCTATCTCTATGTCTATCCCCAACTCTACCAACTAAACCCAGACTGGGGCAAAGTGAGCTTCTATGTGCCATGCAATCTCTGCCTGGCTACTTACTTGTGGTTTCCTTACCCCCATGTTTGAGCATGCAAGTGAGTTGGAAATTTAAGTTTTGTCCACCAGAGGGTACTATTTGCAAAAATACTAGCACCACAGCAGGGTGGTGCTCTGCAGTGAAATGCAGACTCAGCGCATGCCCTAGGTCTTGGTATGTTCAGAGATAATCCCATAAACCCTGGGCCTGTCATTCCATCTTCCAATAAAGACTTGTAGTAGTAAAAAAGCTGGCCAAAATGTATGACAACAGTAGACTTCAATGAGAGAATGGAGGCAGGGGACATTAGGTGTCATGCTCAGTAAGTATAAACAAAGTTTCGGAGCCAGTATTTGTTAGCAAAAAACCACCAACCAACACACACATACAAACACACCCTCTGCCCAGAGTGAGCTACCTGGAAGAGGAGGTATTTACATTCTGATACTAGTTAACTTTTACAGGCTCTTTAGATGCTCCTTAGGTACCAGCTGACTTTTTCTTTCAGTTGCCTGGTCCCTTTCTGCAAATGTTTTTAAATACAAGAATCAGAAACAATAAAATGGATGTGTTAATCCGACCAGTCCCTTTGATAATCTGAATTTTGCTACTAAAGATACTTTCCAAAATTCTCATTGAATATCTCTATTTGAACCACTTTTCTGAAATGAATATTGAGACAGATTATCTGACAAAATACTAGCCTACATAATGGAGACTCTAGAGTACAATGTCCTAAACATGGACTTCTGTAGAAAATTGAGAAGGGACAAAAGAATTTGGTTATTTGACAAAAGAATTCAGGAAAGGAAGTCCAGTCTACGTATGACAAATGTGGGTTTTGGGCTCAATAGACTCAGGCAGAACTGCTTTTAATTTTTCTTTCAATTAATAAACATTTATTAAGGGTGAATAGCATTTGCTAAAGCTTTATGCTAGATATGAGGAAAGAGATGAGCAAAATCACCATTGCTTCAAGAAGTACAAAGGTAACAATAAAAAGGAACATAGGTGTATTTCCCTTAAGACTGGAGAGAGGGAAAGAAAGTAAGGAAGAAGTCAATTATCAAAATAAGCAGAGAGCAAGTCATTAAAAAAATATTACCAGTAGTTTCAACCAAACAAGCAATTTTTCAAATATCTTTGTGACAGAGGTACTGATCTCATCTTTCATTACAAAATGAGGTAGAAGTGGCTTGGTCAATCATCACTGTTGGACCTCTGAATTCCTAATCTGGTTTCATATACACACAAAGTTCATTATTCATTAGAACTAGAAAGGAGCCCTGAAGTGTTAAACCTTCTGAAGTGTGGGGGAGGAGTCTCAGGAAAAGCAAGTGGAATTGAACCCAAATTAAACCTGCATCTTCTCCAGCTCGGCCCTGCTGTGATTGGGTCCCAGCCACCAGCACTGGAGGATATGAACCACTCACCTAGGCAAAGGGCATACTCACCGCTATTGCCCACCAGTGGCGCAGTCTGCATACAGCATATGCAAGTATTAACACTTTAAATCGAAAAACTGCCAAAAGCTATATACAGAAACAAAGAGAAAAGTTTTGGTAAATATGCACTAAAGTAAAGCAATTTGGTTTTACGAAACCCCCACCAAACTGTCTTCATTATTCTGACTTATCTGAACGCTACCACAGACTGGCATTGGTCTTTAGACTAGCATTTAGGAACCCTGTTCTAGAGTTTATGCAATACCATCCAAAAATGAATTCAAATTAAATACCCATTATCAATAAAACAGCTATTAACTTTCCTTCCTATTTCAGTCTATATAGATTTCTGATATCCTTTTAAAACTGGAGAAAATGTTCTAAAGGTTGACTTTCCCATTCCAGATATAAACACTTTTGGAAGACAGCAGGTGCTTAGTAAAGTCAACTGTAAAGTCTAGTTCACTAGGATGTTGGTTGAGAGGGTTCTGCCCATTTTAGTAGCTACCATCTGATCAGCTAGGTTGGTTCAGAGACTTTTGTGAGACCCTTTATGTTCTGCTACCCTATGTAATCCCAACTCCAACCATCCCAGGAGTCAACTACCATTATACAGAGAAAATGGATAGAAAAAAACATCCAAAGTCACACAACTCCTTAGCGAGGAAGCCAGAATTTGAACCCAGGCAGCCTGACTTGATATCAGGCTCTGAAACACTAAGTCAAGATGTCTTAATAATTCCTTCCTAGTAAGGAATAAACACAGAACTACATTTCACCAATTTTTCTTGGAAAACATGCAGTGTCTCAAGGTAGAGTCTGCCAAAGTTCCTCACTAATCAAAACTGCTGAAAGGCTGGAGGTTGACAACTGGTTTGCTGCCATTGACTAGATGACCTCACGATTCTTTAATGTAAATGAAATTCCCAGGTTATTCTTTATTTTAATGTGCTTTTATTGAAAATGTGTTGTCCTACCATCTGGCATTTGCTTAGTTTCCTTATTCTGACTATCTGCATTTTGGGCTTGGCAGCAGTATGTCTTTATCCTCTGTCTCACAGACAGACCCCAAGGATTCCTGGAGTCCATTTCCTAGCCATGGCAGTCTTTCCAATCTGAGCTAATGGGCCCCGACAATTTGCCCAGTACCATTAACTCCCTAAGATTGGTGTAAAGAAAACCCAAGGAGATCTGGCCAGCGGATCAAACTGACTTCCTGGCAATTCCTGGCTCAGGTTCCTTTAAGATAAATTTAGCAAGGGAAATAAAAGAAAAAGGAGAAATCAATTTGGATCTTGTATGTCAATTGTTTTAGAAGAAATATTAGCATATCAGATCTATTACATTCTGCTAGCAACTTCAATGCCCTGGGATATGTCAAGACACTGAACCATGAGACTCAAATTCTTCATCTGGAAAAAGGAGAGGATTAAGTTATAGTAGCAGCTTCCTAAATATTCTGGAACTACTCAGGTTTCAAGGGAGTGACAAGAAACCCTGATATTTCTTCACTGGGTGGGGATTCTACCTCTATTTCCATACACACTTCTGTGGGCAACTTCCAAAACAAAACATAAATGATGACAGTGATTACAGGTAACATTCTCTAAACATTCTGGATGTATCCATCATTGGGCCAACTGTTTTCCACATATTATTTCATTTATTTTTCAGAACTATAACAAACTGTAACATGATGAAAACTGTACTTTAGACATATTATATTCAAGGATAAACAATCTCTGACAGTCAAAATCACAATGTGCCCTACCTAGAAAGACACTGTAAGCATCTGCATGCATAAAATGCCTCATCAATATATAAATGTTTCTATATAGTTACTAATGTTGCCCATTATTACCAATATGCAACTCTCCTCAAAAATTCCTTATAGAAAAATGAACACAGAATAATTATTAAAAATATACTCAGAAATCTATCAAAGGCAGAAATGGAATGCATTTCTATTGTATTATTATATAAATAGGTGAAATTTCCTTTCAGTGATTAAGGGTATGTCTGTGGGTACTTCATTTGAAAAAATAAAGGCTGTCCTCCAAGGAAATCAGGACAGCTCTTTCTGTAGTCTGTTCTTATCTCTCAATTAATCTTCTCTTTCCTTGAGATGACCAGAAAATTGGGTGGAGTGAGAGACAGAGAGTACTGAATGGGTCAGTTACTAAGGGAAAAGGAAAAACAGTGTTCAAGGGAGGAAAAATGAATGGCATAGAATTTGAGGTTAATTATGAAGAAATCTCCTATTTAGTTAGTTTCACCATTGAAACGTAAAGCAGAAAATACTTACAAATATATCAAAATAAGAAGAGTAGTAGTCATACTGCACCACTTCCTTCTCTAAAGTGTTCTCAATGCCTCCATTCACCTAGGAAGTAAGAAGTAAAAACAAGAAATTTATGTATAAAAATAATACAAGAGAACAATCATACAAGTAAGGTTTCATACATACTTTTCTGCCTATTTTCTTAGAACCCAGAAATTATAAAATATGGGGTGAAACGATTATAATTATAATAGAGAAGTGCAGAACAGCATTTCCCATTTCAATTCTGAATTTACTCAACAAAATAACAAATTACATAATGAGACAATGGCTTTTTGTAGTTCATATGGTGGTAAACTAAAATATTAAACAAGAAACCTATTTTTTTAAGATAAAATCTTCAATCATACAAAAGTATATTTTTGAAGATGACAATTTATATTTGTTCAGGACTTCCTTCATTTTCTGATCACTCTCCACTGCTTTAGCTCTTAGAAGATCAAGGATCCCTTGCTAACAAATATCAGGGATGGTAGTGATCAAGTCACAGGCTAGAAGTATAAAAATTCTCCCTGGTTTTTCTTTTCTACTTAGTCATAGCACTTAAAAATACTGTACTCTTAACAACATAAGTGTATGTTGTACCATACAGACAACAAAATGAGGGATAATAAAATTAAGGACTAAGTCATAGTAAATGATGAAAAGCACACACTAATAGGATAAATTTTCTGTTCATTCCAAGTTTTCTGATCAGGAGAAATTTTAAAGTCTACATATCAAATTACAATTTTTTTTTTTAATCAAGGAGAAGACCATATATCCAGCACCTAGTGCTGGTCCCAAGCAGACACCATAAATATGTTAGGATTCCTGAATTAGACTGATTATGGGAAACATGATTTACAAGTTTTCAATCTAGAGCAGTGTCTTGGGGAATTAAAGCAGCTAGTCACAAAAATGTACACAATAAAGGGCAATTAACCAAAATGACCTGGCTAAGAGAGAAAAAAAAATCAATAAGGAATACCTTTGCAACGTGTGCTATTTGGTGAAATTAGAATAAAAGTTGCCATAAGGAAAGAATGCTTTTGGCTTTGTTTTTCAAGTACTTGTTATACAAGTGAAAGCACACTCTAAATGCTATTCCTATTTTAAATCCCTTAAGATTTAGATTTTTGTGTAATTTGTGCAGGTTGGTTAGAGACCGTTTGACTATAGATCTCCACAAATAAACAGAATTGAACACTTGGCAGCTAAGAGGAATAAATATTAAAATTATTTAGTCTAGTCAACCAACTATATAGTCTCAATTGTTGTGTCCCCAGACTAAGGAAATTTACAATATCCAAAATTTTTAAAGGATCATTATTCCCGGGGGGCTTAGGGCAAATGGTTCCTACTACAGAAAATATGTCCTTATGAAGAAAAGAGGAATCAAAGCTATCAACAGTTTTTCAACAGCATGTAGAAAAAGGTTTTCCCTGGTATCTGCAAACTTTGAAAGACTCTGATTTTTTGCTACCTTTAAATAGAGAGATGTAAGACTTTGCATAACAATCCCTAACTTGTACTCTACATATCTGCTTCAATGTCTCTAGCTCCTGATGTCCCGAAACACTCATCTTGAGTTTCACAAGAAATCTCTTCCCAATCACAGTTCTGACAAAGCTGGTACTGTTCTTTCAGGTTCCTTTATTAGAAATCTTAGCATCATCTTTTGACATTGAGGATGGCATAAGCCTATGAGTAAGTCTTCTGATATTTCATCCTTTGATATGTCTCTCAGGTGAGCATTTTCTTTTCTATTCCCACCACTTTACATGGGATTCCTTAAACAGCTTCTGAGTTAGTGTAGTTAATGTCAATCTGTTCCTAATTTAACCCAATCTGCAAACCACTGCCATGATTTAACCTACCATTCACCAAGTATTTGAGTACCTACTAAGTGCAAACATTGTTCAAATACAAAAATATTTCAGTAAATAAAACAATTAATATGTCTTTATAGCATTTATATTCTAGCAAGGGGGCAGAGATGACAGATAAGTGCTAAACAGACAATGAAAACTGGACAGTGTGAGGGACAAATGACTGACATTTTTTGGGGTTGAGTGGTCATGGAAACCTGTGGTGACATTTAAACTGACTGATACCAAAATAAAAGTTGGAATCTGCATCAACATAAAGAAAATTAATCATTTCATACAGAGGTAACAACTAGTATAAAGACCCAACACAGACGAGAATTTGTTCATCACTGAAAACAGGAGGAGGCAAGTCTAGGCCAGGGACAGAGGGTGGGGAAAAAAGTATGGAGACTCCTGGGAGATGACACAAGCCATTGTATCATTTGGATTTTATTCTCAGTGCTCTAATAAATCAGTATGAAGAATTTTAAACAGGAAGTTAGATTATCTGACTTATGTCTTTATTTTTAAGTCACTGTGGCTGCTATGAAGAGAATGGATTATAGGAGAGCAAAAGTAGAAGCAGGCAAATTAGTGTGTACATGGTATCATAGGATGAGTAATGATGTTGGCTGTTGAAGGGGGCAATAACAGAAACAGAGAAGAGGTCATGTTTCGGGTGTATTTTGCAGGTATGTTTGACAAGATTTACTTTAAGACTGGCTACAGGGGATGAGAAATACAAAAGCAAATCAAGTTAGGATGAGTCACTTTTGGCTTGACTACTGTTTACTGATGAAGAAAAAGGGGAAAGCAGATGTATGTGTGCATGGCTTTGTAGGGGGAACATACTAAGTTAGCTGTCCAAATGGATACAGCAGGAAGATCATTATATACAACATAAGTCATTACTTTCAGGGAAAATCCTGAAACAATCATCTCCTTTCTTCTCCAGAATCTTTAATAGTTTGTTGATACAGTAAGTCCAAACACTTCTACATATCTTTTAAGAATTTTAATAGTATAAAATCAGCTCATGTAAGGCAATTTCATTTCCTACAGGTACATTACTTTCTAGTTAGGCCAATATTGTCTTGGCCTCTGTCCCTGCACACACACTTACACAGACACATACTCCTGCCTTAGTGCTTCTGTTCACCTTGATCTCCAAACCCTCGCCCTACTGTCCCCATAATTCAACCTCAAGTAATCCTTTTTTCCAAATTCCACCCTTTTTCCAAACTCAATTCATAATCCATCTCCTCTACTAGCTACCTCAGCTAAATCCAATCTTTCTCTGATCTCCCTCATTTGAATTTATCTTATCTTCGGTCATTACAGTACAACTATAAGACACAGTGACATTAGGATAATAAAATCAGAATCAGTGGGATAAGTACCTGAAACAAAAATATAATAATAGTGAGAGGAAAATAACCAACATTTTTTCCCTCTTTCTGGGGTAAAATTACTTGAGTTAATAATAAATTATATAACCTATAATTGTATAGCATTCTGTAATTGCTAAAGGGTTGCTGTCTACATCTTTTCATTTGGTCCTCAAGAATTTAAAAGAAAGGCAAGATTACTATTAGACAAATAAGTGAGAAACCAAGGTCCAGGGGACATAAGTGTCTTGCTTAAGGACACAGAGCTGGTCATGACAACTCTAGGTCAAACTAGAGGCTTTCTGACAATTTCTGGCACACCAGTTAGAAAATAATAAAACTGGCAATAAACATTGATAAAGTTCTTTTGTGAAAGAAACATAATCTCAACCAAAGTATCAAAAGAAAAACTACTTCTCTTCTATAATTAGACTCCTGTTTATTCCTATTAGTCTAAAGAGTCTGAGAGAGAAGAGCTTACAGAGGAAACAAAGCCCTCAAGGAACTCAAGTCATGGCGAACTCCAGAGCCAATTTGAGAAATCAGTCTACTCAGAGGTATATCAACTGGATCTAGACAGAATAACAAAAAATCATAAATGGCCTCAAAGAGATGAGCTACCTTAAATTCTTTCAAAATGAAAATGAGTCAAGGTGGTATTAGGCTTTTCTAGGTTTGCATAGGCGCTGTACTTCAGGCTGGGTTGGTACCAGTGGGCTCCTTGATACAAGGAAAAGTGACTAAGTGAGAGGTCATATAGAAATTAAATTTGGGTTACTGATACGAATCCATAGAACATCTGGGTCCCCACACTTTTCTGAAGGCCTAAAAAACTTCGTGCTATTTCTTTCTTTATAAGATAGGCATTCTTCCTCCCCAGCTAACCTTTAAAAATCATAGTTTTCTATTGTGCTTACAATACCTCATTCAAAAACCTAAGTCCTGGCACTGAGCACTCAGTAAATGTATAGACATTTAAAAAAAAACAATGGGTTTGAGTCACTTGACACACAGACAGACAAGAAAATTAGCCAGGTCGGGATAAACAATTCGAAACAAATAGAAATTGAATGTTTTTTTTTTTTAAATTCAAAATAAGTCATATACTCTTAATTTTACAATTGGGGAAACTGAGGCCTCCCTGGCGGCACACAGGTTAAGTGCTGTGCTGTGGAGCTGTCGGCAGCAGTGATATGAGTTCGAAGCCCGGTTGGGGAGATTCCCACAAGGCGTGGCAGACCTCTTCTGCCTCGCCTGCTGCTCCCCTCAGCAGTGTATTTCCGTAGATCTGCCTGTTCTGCTCCCCACTCTGTCTCTGGTGAACCCTCTCACTGTCCCATGCCTCTGGCCTGTACCCCAGCTTGTATGCATGAATAAATTAAAAAAAAAAAATGGGGAAACTGGTAATCAGTGGAGTCGTGAAGATAAAATAACATTTTTCAATTGGTAGGCCTGGTAATTTTCTGTTTATAACTTGTTACACACAGATATAATCAGATTTCTTCTGGATATGGTCCCTTTCACTTATATTTAAAATTCCTTGAAGCAATAAGAAAGGAGGGACGTGAGAAATGTGGTATTGTAAGCCCCTCCCCATAGCTCTACCTCAGAACTTCCCTGTCAAAACCACAAGTTATATTAGCAGCAAGACAATGAATGCCTTGATTTTATGTTGTCGTTACAGTAATTATTAAGAATGCTCCCTTAAAACAGATACGTTTTTCTGTTAAAGATCTACTTTTTCCTCTTTCAATGTGTAGCTGTTCATCTCAAAAACATATTGCTTCTTTAAAATATAAATCAATTTAAATATTTTCTTAAACATACACATATGGAACAAATAGAAAGGAGAAACAGTCTTAGTTACTCTGTCCTATCACTGGTTTGTTTGGTTTTAAACAAAAATAAGGCATATCCACAGATAATACGCTAGATTAATAGAAGGAAAATCTATAAAAAGTAACCTAAGAGTAGATTCATGTTGCATATTACTATGATTCTGGAACAAATCTTACTTCCTAATTCTGTGTCTGAATTCACAAACAGTTTTGTTCCTCTATTAGATTTCATGATGAAAGTAAACAAGTCCAATACCATAGCTATTAAAAGTCTAGACAAAAATTGCTGTTATGAATCAGAGTTTACATTAAGATGTTGACTCTGATAAAACACAAAATTAAAAATCATTTATAAACATGAGTCTCAGCATCTTTCATATTTTCTCTATTTTAATAAAGTTCTTGTAAAAAATACCTAAAACTGTGCCTAGCAAAAGGTAACCTCTTGATAATAAACAATAGCTAATCTCTATTACTACCTAAGTCTAAGCAAAAATTTCTTGGAAATAAATGAACTGCTGAAAATGAAAGAAGCAGATAACTTTTGCCTGTGACAAAAACATTCTGGAAGAGTTAGGCTATTTGTTGGTAAGGAATGTAAATAGAGCAAATGTTTTAGGAGAAAAGATATATTACATTAAATAAAATATACTGTTAAATGAATATCACCTATTCATCTTTATTTTTATTGTAGCACCTAGAAAACTTAAAATTACATATGAGAGTTGTATTATTTCTAATGGCAAAACTGGTCTGGACAATTATTTGGTAGTCTAACTGCATACGCCTGACAAAATACAAACCAACCTCCAAATATATCTTGAGCAATTTTTTCATAAACTATGAAAATCTTTGTAAAAAATTTCTTTGTAAAAATTAATAATAATAATCTCTTTGTAAATGAATGCAAGAATTTAAAAAGTGGCTGCAACATCTAAACCATATTCTAGAACAATGCTACCTTTTTTTGTAACAAGGATCAGCAATCTTTTTCAAAAAGGCCAAAGAATAAATATTTTCACCTTTGTGGACCAGGCAAACTCTGTCACAGCTACTCAGCACGAAAGTTAGTCATAGACGATCTGTAAACAGATACGCAGGACTGTGTTCTACTAAAACTTTATTTATAAAAACAGGCCAGCTGAAATTGGTCTCTTGGCTGTAGTTTGTCAACTGCTGTTACAGAGCAAAACCCATGAACTCAGATTTCAAAATCCCAAAGTGAGTTTTAAATTAACCAGGTTTGTTTTAAACAGTAACAGAGCAAGAAAGGTTCAGATCAACTGGAGAACAAAGCTGCTTCATTTGGAAAAAAACGGAACACAATAGATGAGACAGAAATGATAAGAAAAGTACAATTTGTCTCTGGAAAAATTCTAATAAAGTTAACAAGAAAAGACTTACATTTAATTCTATTATCCACAGTAATGTTACAAATAAGAGGTCAAAGGTGACAAACAAACAGAAAGTCCTTCTGACATCAGATATGCCTTTCTTTTCCCTTCCTTCATAGGACTCAATCCTGGCCATGAGTTGGGCAGGGTTGATGGAATGGATGTCGCGCAAAGAAGCATGAGAACTCTGGCTCCCAGTGAGAGCGCTCTCCATGTCTTCTGGCAGGGGGTTCATCCTGGAGGAGGGTTAAAGGATTCTTTTCCCAACTTCACCATCCCTAGAAAGAAAAGGTCTTTGGGAATCAAAAAAAAGAGACATCATGTTAAATCAGAGCTCACCTAACCATGTACGACTACCACCACCCTGCAATTATTTCTCTAACTGAGCAGGAGTATCCTAAACTGAAGACAATTGTTTTCATGAAAACATGGAAAGAATGTGAAATGAGAAGCAATTCTTGATGTTATCAATCAATACCATAAAACTCTAGTAATAAAGAAGAATGCAAATTTACAGTAGCAAAGGGTAAAAACATGATATTAACCACAACTATGAGGTATAATTGAGCACCCAGACCAAGCCTCTTAGGGAAAAAGCCAAGCCAGTTCCCTAGCTGTGTCACAAAGCAAAACCTTGTTTTGCTTAACCATGAACTAGGAAACATTTATTGAATGGCTTCCCAGAGAGTATATGTAGCTAGAACTAAAACCAGAACGTGTAAATGGGTTACAAAAAAACTGTTTCCTAAAAAGGAACTGTTTGCCACCAAAGGCATCTAATAAACTGAATTTAGCATTTCTGCATCATATCTTAATGAACAGGTATTCTTCTGGGCTTCTTCTTGGGCAAGAAGTATGCACACTCCAAGGAGTTCAGCACTACGCAAATATCCCAATGATAATTATGGAAGTTACCTCCCTCTTTCAATAAAAATCTCTATTATAAAAGGCTGTCATATTATAATATTCTCAACTGGAGAATAACCTCAACATCTACAAATATGGAAAAATCCTGTAAATCAATGATATATAGCCATAGTTGTTATTAAAATGATTGCTCTAAATATTTAATACTTTGTATTGAGATTCTCTCAGGGGTTGGCTTAAGAATAGCTGTGTCTCTTTAAAGAAGGTGTGAAGTGTCGATTAGCTGTACACCAGGAACCTAAATTCACAATTCAAGATTTATTCCAATTGTGGTGGATGGGAAGTAGGGTGAAGAATTATAAACTAAAGAAAAACATCCCCTTATTCTTTTATGGGATTTATGTGAGATGAGAATGCCCTTTTATTAAGTGTCAGTGTTTGAAATGAGATTCATGTCTTGTTTTAGAAATAACTACCTTCTTGCACTCTCTACTACAGCTATAACCTCTATCTCTCTACCTATCTCTACTATAGCCACATATTTCTATAATCATGCTGCATTAATAAACTGCCCTACCACTCAACAGTTTAAAACTGCCTGCACTTATTATCAAGTTCACAAGTTGGTAGGTTGCTTGAAGTTCAGCTGAACTAGTATTGAGCTCAGTTGGGCAACGCTGCTTCAGGTTTGCAGAGCAGAGTTCGGTTTCAACTATGTTGGGTCTAGGTCTGTTCCCTATGTCTGTCTTCCTCTTTGGGTCAGAGCTACCCAGACATGTTTTTTCCATGGGAAATGGCAAGCGTACATGAGACAAGCAATATCATATAAACACATTAAAAATATCTGTTGACATTAGGTCTTCTCATATTCCACTGGCATTTCAAGCCCAACGCCTAAGATAGTGCAGATGGGATATATAGCCCAGTGAAAGAGGAGGAGTTAAGTAAATATTTGCTTATTAATATTCCAATCTCACATAGTTATCAAAGTTTTGAACCCAAAGTCAACAAACTATAGCCTGAAAATGAAATACGGCCTGCTAGTTGTTTTAGAATACCACCACACCAGGGCATTCCTATTCTCTAAGGACCCTTGTATGTTAAGACAGCAGAGGTAAATACTTGCAATTAAGAACACTTGATTTGCAAAGACTAAAATATTTACTTTACTATAAGCATTGATCTAGAGAAAGGAATTGTTAGCTTGATAAGCTTCTCAAAAGGGACCTGGGTGAGTTTAGTTACTTACATTCACATGAAAGAAGAGGCTAAGTCACAAATATCAATATTTCTATACTCTAGTTTCTGTGACTAGGAAAATCTTGTAATGCAGTCGTAGTTTTCCACAGGTTACTCCACACAGGTTAGTTAGTGACATACCACAACTAACCAACCTGTGTGGAGTAACAAGTGGTCTTATCTTACTCTAGTTTACCTGAAGGCCGCTTCAGCAGTGCTCGTAACATGAACATGCCACTTTTGGGCTGATTCTCTTTCCTTAATTCCACACTACTAGAATTGGAGAAATAGATTACGCCGCATATACTGGTAGATTCCTAAATGATGAGATTCTTCCCATGTGGGGGAAAATACCCAACAATCAAGATCAAAAAAAAAAAAAAGGCAACAAAAACTAATATCCTTTCTGTTCCAAAAAGAACTGTTTACATCTTTGGGATTCTTCTGCATTTAGCACCCATGCTGAGTGCAAAGCTGAACAAAAATTTCAGCTCCATCTGCTACAGCACAAAATTGATATACCCACATGGTGAAACAGCAGCAGCTTGGGAGCATTAGCTATGACTGCTAACATTGAGCAAAAGTTCCACAATTTCTCACATCTTTCTAGGAGGGGCTGAGAGCACCTCTAGGCACCTCTTGGTTGCAGCCAAACCAGGTCTCTCAACCTATTCAATCAGCCCTTTTTTGTGTATAACTCTGATAACAGCCAGAGCATTGTATATACTCCTCCTAGAGAGAATATCAGAATAACAGATACTAAAGAAAAGACCTTATTTAATCCCATGGCAGTAAATTTGGCTTAAAGGCATGTTTTAGTTGTTCTTACATAGTGTTTCTGAATATTTTTAATAATCACAGATATTTTAAATAATAAAATTTTGTATAAAAAGCCAGACTTTTAGTTTGCATTTGAAAATCAAGACAGAACCACCAGTACATCAATCCCTTACCATGACAACAAAGCTAAGAAGCTGCTAAGTTCTTTAGATTGAGGATGCAGTTTTCTTTAGATTGGGGATGAGTTTTACTCATTCTCCTTCTAGCCTGGATGTGTTTGCGTTTCCCATGCCAATTTATTCCCACTACCTTGTTTGACAGGCAGAGAGATGTACTAATACCCGAAGATTGTGTCTCATGTTGTTTCAAGCCCTCTTCATTTTTGTTATTAAAATTACTCTTGCCTATAAAATAGATGTTTGCTTATAGGTTAAAATAAAACAAAAACAGGGTCTCCCCGGTGGCGCAGCAGGTTGGGCGCAGTGCTGTGCAGCTGTCGGCAGCTGTGAGTTCAATGCCCGGCCAGGGCAGTAGACCTCTCCTGCCTCGCCCGCTGCTCCCCTCAGCTGTGTATTTCCATCGATCTGCCTGTTTTGCTCCCCACTGTGTCTCTGGTGAACCCTCTCACCACCCCACACCTCTGGCCTGCACCCCAGGCTTGTATGCATAAATAAATAAAATATAAAAAAAAAAAAAAACAGGGCCTCCCCAGTGGCGCAGCGGTTAAGCACTGCACTGTGGAGCTGC
The DNA here is from genome assembly GCA_004024925.1 of Scalopus aquaticus. Lineage (NCBI taxonomy): Eukaryota > Metazoa > Chordata > Mammalia > Eulipotyphla > Talpidae > Scalopus > Scalopus aquaticus. Next base: position 31,495 of record PVIJ01007882.1, on the reverse strand, counting down.
CCAGCCGGGGAGACTCCCACATAGCGCAGCAGACCTCTCCTGCCTTGCCTGTTGCTCCCTTAGCAGTGTATTTCTGTCAATCTGCCTGTTCTGCTCCCCACTCTGTCTCTGGTGAATCCTCTTACCACCCCACGCCTCTGGCCTGTACCCCAGCTTGTATGCATAAAGAAATAAATCTTGAAAAAAAATACAAAACAGCTGAGTCATATGTGGATCATAAGGTTATCCCCATCTAAGAGAGATTTCAAAATGTATTTTAGGATAAGAACTTGGGTCTTTATTTTTTTTTTAAAGATTTATTTATTTTTTTTTATTTATACATACAAGCTGGGGTACAGGCCAGAGGCGTGGGGCGGCGAGAGGGTTCACCAGAGACAGAGCGGGGAGCAGAACAGGCAGATCAGAAATACACTGCTGAGGGGAGCAGCGGGCGAGGCAGGAGAGGTCTGCAGCACCATGTGGGATTCTCCCTGGCCGGGCATCGAACTCACGTCGCCGCTGCCAACAGCTCCACAGCGCAGTGCTTAACTGCTGCACCACCAGGGAGGCCCAAGAACTTGGGTCTTTAATTTCTTTCTTCTCCATTACCCTACTTTACCCCAGACTCCTCGAAGGAATTAGGAGGAACATCAGTTAGGTGTTCAAATGGCCCTACTGTGATATAGTCATTGCATTTGAGTCCCTAGTAACCTGGGTTGCCTCAGTTGTGCCCTCTCTGTCCAGAGACTGCATTTCTCTGGGCGTAGGGCGTAATCTAGACTGCCTAGCCTCTGGTAAATCCTACTAAATATTTTAAGACCTGGTTTCTGATGGTAAAAGTTCTGTCTATAGCAGTAGTTTCCAAAATAAAACAGCTAGAGCAGGAATTTGTGAATTAACTTGTATTTCATAAAGGTGCCAGTAAAATGATTAAAACTCTACCATGCTTAAGAACTGGAAATTCAATGAGTCAAATTCAACCACATTTAACTTTCATAAGGTAAAATTTTCTATTTAATGTTTGCTTAAATGAAGATGCTTCTACTATTGAAATATCCCAAAGTTGGAATGTAGTTAAGATGTTCTAAAGAAAGAAAAAAGTACAATTCATTACCCATGCTTCCTCGTATTACTCATGCTATGAAGTTGTCAATTTTACCTTGGAAAGTAAAGACCTGGTAGATTCCAAGGAAAGTGACATTAGAAAAACTGGAAGTGGGCAAAGTTAGGGAGTTGATGTCTTTGAGCAACACTCCAATTTCTGGGCTGGAAAACTACCCTAATGAAGTACTATAGGAAGTTTACTAAAGTCATGATCAAACCAACCCTTTTTTGGCATAACCAATATGCCCATAACAAGTATGTTCACATTTTCAGAGTCCTGATTTTATGTCATATATGCTCAAAGTTAAAGGCGATGTTTAGAGAAACATTTTAATACTTCACATGGAGATTACCTTTTGGTGTAAACACAAAGAAGGTAAGTAAAGGAGTATTACTAGCCTCATATACCCACAAAAATACCTCCAATGGACTAATGATTTTAATATAAGACCTATAATAATAAAATACCTAAGAAAACCTTGATGGTGTGTTTCATGATATCAACAGTAAAGTTACTGTTGGGGATTCAACTCCTATGGCAAGGGAATTAAAAATGCAAATAAACAACTGGGATTACCTCAAGTTCAGAAGCTTCTACACAGAAAAGAAAAAAAAAACAAAACAATTAAAAAGACACCCTACTGAACAGGAGAAAATATTTACACAAAATGTAACTGACAAAGGATTACTATATAAGATAAATAAAAAACTCATAAAATCCAACAAAAAGCCAAATAACCCAATTAATAAATGGGCAGCATATATGAACAGTTCAGTTCACCAAAGAGGTGAATAAGAACAATTCACCAAAGACATTATCCAGAAGGCCAAAAGACATAAGAAAAAATGTTCAGTGTTGCTTCTAACGAGAGATACAAATTAAGACCACAATGAGATACCATTTCACACCTGTGAGAATAACATATATTAAAAAGATCCCTAACATCAAGTGTGGGAGAAGATGCAGAGAAGAAGGAACTCTATTACACTTTTGGTGGGAATGTAAAATGGAAAGCAACCTAGATTTAGCTTAAAAAACTTAAAAAGTGGAAATTCCGTATGACCCAGTAATCCCATTCTTGGGTACCTATCCAAAGAACATTAAACTATCAATAAAAAAAATCCTTATGTTCTAGAATGTTCATAGCACCACTATTTACAATAACAAAGACATGGAAACAGCCTAAATGAACATCAGTGGATGACTGGATCAAAAACAATGTGGTATATCAAGACCATAGAATATTATACAGCCATAAGAAAGAATGAATGCAGTAATTTTCAATAAAATGAGACAGCTTGAGAGAATTCTGTGCAGCAAAGTAAGTCAGAATGATAAAAACAAACATTGGATATTTACATAAAGATGCTTTGATAAAGTAGAATACTTTCAAAAACGAGTGGACATTAATAAACATTCTGAGGGCTCTGAAGTTAAGGGGGAGGGGGAGAAAAGGAACAAGAAGATACAAGGGATGGCAATGGGAGAGGGGAGGAAAGAAACATCATTTTAGACTTTATATAGAGTGTGAAACAAACATATCATATTCAAGTCATTAATAATTGTGGGATTCCAGTGATAAACTACAGGTAGCCTACTAACACAGATATCAGAAATAAGAGATCACACTTCCTATCTTCATTTGCTAAGTAGAGTCACATGATTAAACTCTGGCTAAAGCAATGCAAGCAGAAGTATTTTATAAGGGGAAAAAAAGGAGTATTGTCATTTTAAATCTAGTGGTCAGGAGGACCTCTTTGAGAAGGTGGAACAAAGACTATCAGAAGATCAGCTAGCAGTACCTAGGCAGGAGGGTGTGCAAAGCGCTGAGGAGGATGTTAGCCAGGTTGTCAGTTTTCAGCTTTGCTGAGCTAAGTGATAAAGTAGGAGAGCAATAGACGCAAACAGTGATGGGGTCCTTATGGGACATTATAGGTCATTGTAAAAACTTTACCTCTGAATGAGATGAGATGACAATGAAAGGTTTTCAGTATCAGAGAAATATGATCCAGCTCATGTTTTAAGAGACTGGTGAAGAAGATAGAAACAGTTACCCATTCATGCACTAATTCAGGAGAGGATACACTGGCTTAGTAGACTACAGTGGTAGAAAACTGATTAGTTCTAAATAAAGAATCAGAAGAATTTGGTGATGGGTTGAGCTTGAGATACAGAGTAAAGGACGAACTGAAAAAGATCTGCCAGTTTGCAGCTTTAGGAGATGGAAGAATGGAGTTCCAATTTAATGAAATCCGGAAGAGAGAGGAAGGACAATTTTGAGGATACTATCAATTCAGTTTGGACACAAAGTGTTAGATGATTGTTAACACCAAAAGGAGATAAAGTAAGCATGTTTGAAAATACTTGATTATTTTGCACTTACCCATGATTTTCCCCCATTTTGACCTCATTAGAATTGTCAGCTGTCAGCAGATACTAACTCAGAGGAACTATGTTGCTCCTCAGTGCACATATTCTCAAGAATATTTAAAGCTTCCTCTTAGAGTTATGTTGCCAACTGTAGCAATGATGGAGTCAACAGGGTTATAACTATCTAGACAGAGGAAGAAGAAGGTCCCTCAATTAAGAAACTTGAAATATTTTCCAATCTTATGAGGACATTTCTATAATGCTATTTCTTCAATTCTTACTGCAAGCAATTTTCAAACAAACACTCTTAATTCTCAGCATAAAACTGACAATCTTACTGATCTAGATCGAAAAATCAACAATATTCATGCAGTGAGTTCACTGCTCGCCTAGGAAACATAGGGAGGTGGTTAACAGTATATACCTTCAGTAACTTTCTTTATTTCAGAGATCAGAATTAAGACTGTTCATCAAGCATTCTTCATACCCTCACTTTCCTGTGTATTTTCTCTACACAGAGGAAATAAGGAATTCTAAGCAGCCAGCAGATAAGCAGACAGCAAAGCTCAGGTGGCTATTCAGAAGCAAGCTAGGTTTCTCTTTCTTCAACATCAAACACCCCTTTTCTGGAAGAGGAAATATATAGGTTTCTGCAAAAGTCACTACAGCTGACAAAGCCCTCTTCTCACTGCCCTCTGGTGACTCTGGATCTGGCAGAAATACAGCATTAAGAGCAACGCTAGGGAAGCCATCACATCAATTACACCTGGACTTACCTGAGGCCAACTTGCTATTTCACAAACTAGAGTAAATCAATAAAAGGGAATGCTATTCATGTCTTTGCCCAGGCATATCTACCAACAGGCAGAGGAATTTACATGCTGTCTTTTATACTTTGATGTACTAGGATGATACACAGTTCCTAAAAAGTTTAGTAATCCCTACAAGAATGAAGGTTTGAGGTCCAAAACAAAGCTTGTGCATGTAACAGATAAGGAACGTCAGTGTTAAAATCTTGATGCCCAGATTTAATAAACACTACTATCTTTTTCTCTTTTTTCATCAAACTTCTGTGGCAGTAGACAGGAAACCAGACCCTCAATAAAGTAGCAACAGATGACTTTATCAACCTGGTTTGTGCTTCCGAAAACAGAATCACATAAATAAAGACCACTAATGTAATGATATGACTCAGTGCAACCATAAGCTAATATACTTCCAAAACAAAGTACAGATTATAGCCTAATAATGACAATGGGCTCAAAGCACATGTTATAGGATACAAAACTATGATCTCTTTAAGCTGACAAGGTTCTTAATAAAGGTTTGAAGTAGCACCATTTTTAAAAAATTTGCTCAAATTATTTGCTCTCAAGTAACTTAAGAACTATAAAATCAAAGACAAAACTGTAAGAATGAATTGACCTGTAATATATATCCTTGTAATATGTTCACTTAATAAGAATATATACACTTCAAAAGTTTACCATAAGAAAAATTAACCGGGGCCTCCCTGGTGGTGCAGCAGTTAAGCACTGCGCTCTGGAGCTGTCGGCAGCAGTGACGCGGGTTCGACACCTGGCTGGGGAGATTCCCACATGGCGTGACAGACCTCTCCTGCCTCGCCCGCTGCTCCCCTCAGCAGTGTATTTCCATTGATCTGCCTGTCCTGCTCCTCACTCTGTCTCTGGTGAACCCTCTTGCCGCCCCACGCCTCTGGCCTGTACCCCAGCTTGTATGTATAAATAAATAAATCTTTAAAAAAAAAAAAGAAAAATTAACCAATAACAATGAGTAAAAGCTTGTTTATAGTTTTTGTTATTAAGATAATGTGTTAAGTTTGATTCTGCTACTGTTCCATCTTCCAAACACTCCTAAATGCTGAAGGTACTATTCCTTAATATCTCACATTGGACATTTCCATGGTTTTCCCAATCATTATGTATCCACATTACTCCAATAAGTCAGTCTAACTCATCTCTAAAACATTCTCCATACTGGTATCATGCTAGTTTTTCTAAAATGAAACAAAACAAAACCTTGAATGAATAATTTCATCCCTCTACTTGAAACTCCATTTCCCTCACACCCTGTGGTGACGCATACTAATCTATTTTTACTTCCCTTGTTCAGGAAGTTTCACCATTCACATCTTTGCCCTAAGACTCCTTCCTGCCTGGAGTGTCTTTCCCTCAAATCATCAGCAATAACAAGACTATTTATTAACCAAGGAAGCTTAAATATCACTTCATCAATGAAGTCTTCTCTGATCCCACTGGTATGATATAAACACCATATATTTTTCTTTAATAGCACCTCTATTCTTTCAAATACGTTTCACATATTGCTTATAAGTCTTTTTCTCAATACTATGCAAAAAACTCCTAAAAGACACGTCTATATTCTTAACACCTAGGGAAATGCATGATTAGCTATTCAACTGATTTGTTAAATTCATGAATTATAAATATCATTTATTGTACAGAAATATGGATTGTGGGTACTGGCTAAAGTTAGACAAGTTCACACCCATGCCTGGAATTTCAACATATTATATAGTAAATAAGAATATTTAATAATTACAGTAATTGACATGGAGTTAATCAAAATGTTCTAACCTCCCCAAGTTAAACAATTTGGGCATCTCCCTTTCCAATACATTTTGAGTGCTATTGTGAAATGACTCTAATAATATACTACATATATTGATACACATACATGGAAAAAAAGAAAGATGTTGTGATGAGTGGGAACCTACCAAACAAAGGGATAGATATTTACATATATGTAAAAACACTATGCTAGATGCTATTGGGAAAAGTAAGAGAAAAGTGACATAGTTTTTACACTCAAGTATAATACAGTTTTATAATGGAGGGAAATGGCTGTACAAATAATTAGAAACCAAAGTCAAAGATAGTTAAATACAGAATGCTGAATGTTAGGCTCTTATGGCCAGAAAAGGCTTCATGAAAAAGCTGGCATATGAGAAAATATAACTCTGAAGGACATGGAAAGGTAATATATTGCAAGAAGAGGTAGACTATAGTAAATTAAACACTGGAGAAATAGGAATATGCTGCAGCAGCTAGCCATCAATAGCCTGGGAGAGGCTCCACATGAGAGCCTCAGGAGGTGCAGTGGATAAAAGCGATCCCAAGGGTTATGATAAGTCTGCTTGCAAATGTGAGCTCACTTTTCACATCAAGAGCAGGGTCGTGATGGCACACAGGCTCAAGTGAAGAAGCCAGGGTCCTATGGATAAAGAAAAAGATCTGAAGGCTGGCAGAAGTCCATCTGCTACTAAAACATAGACAGAGACCTGGTCCTTCAAGGAGTTAAACTGAGACTGAACTGGTTCCTGGCTGTCAAGGGGAGGCTCGGCTGTGGTTCTAGAATACAGCCATTGAATTCCACAACTTATGTTTTCTCAATATCCTATAAAATATGGCTTTTTAAACACCTGGAGGAGTAGAGGTGTAACATTTAGTTACAAATGATGCTGGTGACAGACTTGAAAGTATAAAACTTTCAAACTGAGTCTTCCCTGAGCAGCAGAGCATTAGATTTCAAAGTGTGATGTGACAGATGGCCAGTTTTAATTTCCACCATCTTTCGGCTTAAAAGAAAGTAAGCCAAGTACTTCTAGTCTAGAAGCCCCACCTTACCCACTCTCATTTCTTTTTTTTAAAAAAAGATTTATTTATTTATGCATACAAGCTGGGGTGTAGGCCAGAGGTGTGGGGTGGTGAGAGGATTCACCAGAGACAGAGTGGGGAGCAGAACAGGCAGATCTACTAAAGGACACTGCTGAGGATAGCAGCAGGCGAGGCAGGAGAGGTCTGCTGCGCCATGTGGGAAGCTCCCTGGCCAGATATCGAACTTGTGCTGCAGGGGCTCTGGATAGCTTCACAGTGCTGCGCTTAACCCATTGCACCACCAGAGAGCCCCAGTCTCATTTCTTGATACTGGGTAGAGCCCAGGGATGCTGCTAAATACCCTAAAACACAGACAGTCTCCCATATCACAGAAATATACTGTCTAAAATGTCACCAGTGCTGAGAATGAGAAAGTCCCATTCTCTGTGCCACAGGGCATGGCACAAAGGAACCCCCTCTGCAAGTGTCGGTGTTTATCAGTAACAAAAGCAAGACCTGGCTGATGCTCCTACCACAGTTTTATAAACTAAGAGCTCAAGAGCTACTCGTTTCACCTTTGCTGAATTAATTTACCATAGATATAAGTCGAACTTGAAATTCTCTAGTTCTACATCATTAGTTCAGGAAGTGATTAATTCAAAAAAATAATTCTGAGACTGAATTTTCCTGAAACAAAAAGCAAACAAAAATAAGCTCTGGCAAACTATAAAGCACAATACTTGAAAAGCATATTTCCGGGAAACTATGGGATACAAAACCCTGTGATTTCTGCAACTTGCACAGCAGTAAGCTCAAACCCTCCAAACTTCAAGTTTAATATTCCAGAGGACACCAGCCCCAAGACATTTTTGAAAACTGTGACAAATGAAGTAGAAGAGTGTTAAAATGCCTGCCAAACCCATTGCTACCCAAAACCTTTCCCAGAAGGTCCTTAATGCTTAAATAGCTAAGTGTCAGGAATTCTTGACAAGAGATCCTGGATATTGAGTCACTATAAGCAGTATTTTTCAGACCCAAGTCAACTTATAAGCAAAGTAAGTGGAATAATCCTGAAAGGCCTGAACTATGCTGATGCACTCTTGAGAGGTTGCCAGGAGCTCTGATGCAGGGTGTCTGAACCAGTGATGACCCGGATGAGCCCCTGCTGCTGGGAACCACCAGGAATGACCAGGCTTTTTAGTCCAGCATTTCACAGCTCCCAGCTGGTCTACCCAGGCCTCAGTTTTCCATCTTTAAAATTAAAGAGCAAAATCACTGTTACTTTTTTCTGATACCATAGATAGAGAATACCGATTTTTATTTGTGATAATGCGCCTTCGAAATCCACGACCCCAGTATTTTGAATTTCTCTCACAGGATTCTTTAGTAACTATGGAAGTCAGACCTTTCACTGAAACAAGGAAAAGAGATTCTGTTGACTAAAAGCCAAAAAAAGCATAACTGTGTTTCTCTCAAAGATGAGGCAATAAAAGATTTCTACAACCTACAAACAACTTTGTAAATATAAGACAAATTGCTAAGTCTCCTTTAAGTTCAAGCCAACATCTATTTAAACAACCAGTTATAAAACAGTGTTATTACCAAGATAGCGAGATTGGTAAATTATGAGACTCCCACAAGAGTTGTGAAATAAGAAGTGTTCCTCTAAGAGACACTGGAAATGTCTCATTGAGAAAGTACGTTAGATGGATGCAGAGGAACAGACAGAACTTTGATTGGTTGGATGACCCCCTCAAAGTCACTCCAAGCTGCAGGCAGAGCACATTTAAGAGCAAAAAAGTTATAAAGGTAAGTAGTCCAGTTTGGGGCACTGGGTTCATGATGGAAGGACAGCACAATGAAGCCAAATCACCATAGCCTGGATCTTTGGAACACAGACACTGGGATCATAAGTAATCTTAAAGGACAGAGATATCCAGCAAAACCCAGTGGCTGGTTTAAAGAGCGAAGTTTTCTTGGGCCTCCCCGGTGGCGAAGTGGTTAGGCACTGCACTGTGGAGCTGTGGGCAGCTGCTGCGATGCAAGTTCGATGGCCAGCTGGAGAGATTGCCACATGGTGGGGCAAACCTCTCCTGCCTCACCTGGTGCTCCCCTCATAGTGTGCTTGTCAATCTGCCTGTTCTGCTCCCCACTCTGTCTCTGGTGAATCCTCTCACTGCCCCATGCCTCTGGCCTGTACCCCAGCTTGTATGAATAAATAAATAAATCTTTAAAAAAAATAAAACAAAGAGCAAAAAGTTTTCTTTTGCCTAAATTTAAGTATCTTCCAAAATGTAAGAAAGGTGCTCATTTCATGAATATTCTAATTTGACTAATAAAAAAGACAATTTCTGTTAAGTTACAGGATAGTTTAAAAAGCAAATTACAAAAAGTAAATTCTGTTAAATTACAGGATAGTTCAAAGTAAACTAAGATATTTGTTAGTTTGTGATTATCCATATGCCAAATCCCAATCATAACCATTACGAAGCCTTAGAAATAATGGGTATTTTCAAATTGCAGGAACAAAGTAACCCACTTTCAACCATATAATTTGTAAACTGATTTTTACTTTTTAAAAATAATAATATATGACTAAGAAAAAGATGTCCCTGATATGACCCAAGGACCTCCTCAATTATAGGAAGAAACTCTATTTGCTAATAGAAACGGTGATCCAGCAAACACTAGGCAATATTCCCTCACTTCCAAGCATAAGGTTAACAGATTTTAAACTCTCTTCCAAACACTTGTGAAACTAAAACTTAAACGTTAAAGTCATTTAAAAACCACAGCTTTTTTTTTCTATTAATGAAAATTAAAGATTCAGCCAGAAAGCTTACATTTGCTCACTGCTCATATAAGGTAAGAAAAATACAGCAAAGGATTGTTTTAGCCCAAAGGCAGATCTGCTTGATCTTTTAAAAGTTACCTTTTCGATTGTGGATATTTTGGTGATGGGTGTGGGACATGAATCTCAGAAGGTGTGAATCTATTCACCTAAATCATACACAGTGTTGTAAACCAATGTTACCTAAAAATAATAAAAACAAATCTTAATAAAAATTACCTTTTATCATTTTATGGACAGTAAATGTGGAGTGTTGAAATATTACTCTCTTCAAAAACCTCTTGTTATGGCTCTTTCACAAAGAAAGTATAGCAGAATACACTAGACTGAATTAACCACTAGATTTAGAATTAGCAGAAAGAGAATCTGGTGCTACTTATGTTTTGAAAATCACTAAACATCTCTGGCCCTCCACAGTCCACCCTTAAACCGAGAACACTGAGTTATGATCGTTAAATGCCATTTTATATAATGTCAAATAATAAGGTAAGCAGTTTCCATTATATACTCAAGGGAGTTGTGAGGTAGCAAGGATTAAGCTTCATGGGCAAGGTCAACAGACGGAATGTTCAAATCTAGGCTGTTAGAACAAGCTGGGTGGGTGCAAATTTCCTTTTTGTTTAAGAAGGGGTAATATTTACCTTCCAATATGTTGAAAGGTCTTAAGGATTAAGTCCTTTCAACCTGGCACATTGTAGGCAATAAATAAAGGCAGAAATTAAGACTCTGGTCAGTAACAAAAAAATTAATGGAAAATGGTAATCTAGTCCACAGTGTAGTTTCCAGAACTCAGCTTGGAGAAGTGCAGGGACTGCTTGCCAGTTCTTTCCAAACACATAGAGAAGATTCATAATTGGAAGTAAAAGGGATAAAAGCAGGTAAAAGCAAATCAGCAGAGTTCTTCAATTCCCCACAAAGTAACAATGAAAAGGAATGAAATAGCATGAGACATAGTGCTTGAGGGAAGACATTTTTTTCATTAAAAAGAGGACTACTAGTTAAAAGACAACATATAATGAATTACTGCAATGATTTCATAACTAAGATAAACAGAGAGCTGGTTAGAGTCTACGAGTGTCACTAAAGAAAACTAAGAGAAATTTGCAAAGCATAAATCCTATTTCCTTTGCTTGCCTACTCCTCTTACAGAAGGTTGAGTAATCTGGTTGCTGCCCACCTCTTCAAAAGATAAAATCACCATCTTTCTGTGAACATAAGAAAAAGTCCCCAGAGGCAGCTTTCATTTCATCTTTTCGTGCAGATTTATGCAATAATGTAGTGTTAAAAGGTCAATGTTTGGCACCGTAATGTTTTAAGAGAATGTGATGTGCGTGCATGTTTTGTACAGTACACATTTTGACTATGCATATGAATTATTAAAATTCTTTTTTAAAAAAACCCCACAAAACAATGATTTAAGTTGCTCCGTTTGTGGAATCCGCTTTCAGGAAGAGAGGGTGTATGGGTAGATAGTATATAGATGCTCATTATCTTCCAAAAAAAGAATTCTGAAATATACAAACTAAGCTAATTTCAGCATTGGATAGGTTAGACCTGTTACTTTGATACCTAGCTAACCTTATCCAAACTATTATTGAGGCAAGTGATGAATTCAGTGATTCCCTCTGTGAAATAGCAGACAAATTACACGAACAACTGCCACATTAAAGGAATATTAATAGGAGATCCACAATGTTAACCCATATTTGAACTAAAAGAAAACAAATCCTTTCTAATTCTAAGCCAAAAGTAAACATACTACTGCAGATTTCAAAATATGTTCAGATATCCATGAGTAGGAAAAGAGTGAACCGAAACCACACCTAGAAAATTTATGATTTGTGTTTTCATTTCTGAATTTTGTTTTGCTTTGAAAAAGGCTTTTCTTGGTGGATAAAAGAATCCAGTAACCGACCATGTCTGGATAATCCATGCATCACCCCAGTCATCATTCTCGGTCACTCTGGAGAGCTCAAGGCGCCAGCTCGGGACTGGATGTCACTAAGGACTATTCGAGATACGCAGGGTGAAGGGAAGAGACATTACCACCTGCATCCCTCGCACATCCCTGGTCCCCGAACCCCAGTCCAATCCCTGGATGAAATGGGGCACGGCATCTTGCAACTTCACTTTCGTACCCTTTATAAACACAACCTACCAAGCCCCTCCTCCTCCCCAAGGATCGCGCAGGACTTAGCAAACAGAAGCGGAGGCCTGAGCTCTAGACTCCCTGCTTCTGGAAGCCCCAGGCAAGTCATCTGACCCCGGGTGACTCAGTCTTCCAATCTGTCAAATAAGGTGACGAAAAACCCAGCCTACCTCATCGGGTGGTTCCAGACCGGCCGCCCCAGGCTGGCCCGGGGATAGCGGCCCAGCTTTGCGCCCGCGAGGCCCTGGCGGGCGGAGGGGCGGGGCTCGGCGGGGCGGGACGGGGTACCGTGGCGGCTGGGCGACGCTGCCCACCGCCCGCACCCGCCGCCTCCGACCGGGTCTAGCGCACGCCCCGCTGCGTCAGCACGCTGACGTCGCCGCAGAAAGGCCGCTTCTCGGCCGCGGGCCCTGGGACCAGGCTGGGATCTGATTGCGCCAGTATCGGAGGCGGCAAATGGTGAGTGAGTTTGTCAGTCATCTCCTGCCCAGTGAGCGACACGGGGAGGCGGGAGAGGGCGGGCTGCCTTGCCCCGGAGAAGGGCTGGGAATCTGAAACACTGGCTTTGAGAACTCGGAGGTAGTTGGACTGGACCGAGACGGGTACCCCGTTTTAAAAAGCGACCGTTTTCCGCTCTTTGGCCATTGTGCTTCCTCCGCCTTTCTCTGGTCTTTCAAGGGGAATTTAGAGGCCAACTATTACGGCCCATGAGCGCCCCGCCTGAGCTCTCCAGGGATGAAAATATAGGCCTCTGCATTTCTGTTTCAAGTGTCTCCTCCACTTTCAGTTTTCCTTAAGTCCCCGAAACCTATTTAGGAGACTGTCTCTCTGCTGCTATGACATGACACTACAATCTTAATAGTAGTCACATTTAATAAGACTTGTTTACTTGTTTCTGGCGAGATTGGACTTCTTTTACTATTGTTTTAATTCTAAGTATAATTATCTCTTTAATTAAACTTTCCCAAGAGGGAGGATAGTTAAGAGTGTTGAAAAATTTAGAGGTACAGAGGTTTGTAGAGTGAAAATTATTTGTTTTTTTCAAAGATTTATCTTTATGCATACAAGAGCTGGGGTGTAGGCCAGAGGGTGGGGTGTGTGTGTGTGGTGGGGGGGATTCATCAGCTACAGGGTGGGGCGCAGAACAGGTGGATTCACTGAAATACACTGCTGAGGGGAGCAGCAGGTGAGTCAGAAGATGTCTGCTGGGCTGCCAGCATCGCATCGCATCGCATCCCATCGCACTCCTGCTGCATAGGCTGCTGATAGCTTCATAGCTTGACCTCTTGAGCCACCAGGGAGGCCCTAAAGTGAAAATTCTTAAGCTTCGAGTTCCTTAGGCACACATTTTGGTGATTAGAGTCAACCGATCTTAACGGCATTTTGGATTTTCTGTTTAACTTTCTGTTAAATACTTTCATATTGATGTGAAATTACATAGTTATACATGTAAGCATTATCAATTAGGCTTTTCGGGTTCTAATTACAAGCCCATTCTCAGTTGGAGGATTTCTAGTTCCTATGCATTTACATATGTGGAGTTGTGATATTTTCCCACTCAGTATAAAATCATTGAGATCTTTTCAAGCCTGTAATGTAAGTCACTGTTTCTTTTAAAATACTGCTTGGTAGTCCCCAGAACCAAAAGATATAATTGAATGTATGTAGCTGCCACCCTCAGACATGTAGTTTATTTCTTTTTTGCTTGAAGGAACGTGGATAGCTTTTGTGTGTGTCCCTTTTTGTACTTATGTGTAAGTGTTCTGTAGAGTAACCATATCAAAGTAAATGTGCTAGAGAGAATACTTGGATTTTAAGTGTTAGAAGTAGATTCCTTACATTTGCTCTAAAATAGTTGTTACAATTTACATTTCTACCCCTAATATATGAGCAAACTCGCCAAAATTCATGTTACAATTTTTCATTTTTCTAAATTAGTTGATGTGAAGAGATTTTAAAGGATAACAGACGTGCAAAAGAAATGCAGTGATCCCAAGTGTATAGCTAGGTAATAAAGTGAAATGACTTGTTAACCACTTCTAAACCAAGATTTTAACGGCTTAATAGCAACATAGAAGCTCTCCTCATACTTCTAGTCATTGCATCCCTACCTACATAATTGGGAAAGGATATTCTCTTCAATAAATTGTTTTGGAAGAACTCTATATTCAAATGCAAAAGAATGTGATCTAGATCTCTACCTTATCACAAAAATCAACTCAAAATGCCTTGAACACTTAAATGTAAGCTGAAAAATAAAACTGGAAGAAAATAGAGGAAAGACCTATGTGATGCTCTTGGCAATGATTTCATGGATATAGTTATAAAAGCAAATATAGACATGTCAGACTACATCAAACTAAGAGACTTCTTTACAGTATCAGAAACATTCTATAGAGTGGCAAGGCAACCCATGACTGGAAAAAAAATACTGCAAACCACATCTTTGATAAGGCATTAATCCCCCCACCTCCAATCATGTAAAGAATTCATACAACTCAACAGCAAAAACCTCAAATAACCCAATTAAAAATTTACTTGAATAGATATTTATCCAAAGAAGATATATAGGTGGTGGCCAACAGGTATATGAAAAGGTACTTGACATTACTACTCATCAGAGAAATGCAAATTTAAACCACTATGAGATACCACCTTAAGCCAGTTAGTATGGTTATCAGCAAAAAATAGCAAGTGTTGGTGAGGATGTAGCTATGGGTGGCAGGGTGGGTGGGGGGAATATGGAGGAAAGGGACAAGGGGACACAAAGGATGGTGGTAGGGGAAACAATAAAGATCATCTTAAGGAGAACTGACATCTTAGCAATGAGTCTTATGAACTGTGAATGTTGTATTTCACTTTCCTCTTTGAAAAGAAATATAGTTGAATTTTGTTTTTATGAACCTTACCAAACTCACTGATTAATTCTAGTAGTTTTTGATATTCCATAGGCTTTTATTTATAGATGATCTTAAGAAAAGGAAATGCACAAAATAAATGCCTCAAGTTTTCATCTTAAAATCGTTAATTTGATGTTATGTGAATTTCGTTTCAATTAAAAGAAACTGTTCCATGACCTAACCATCTCCAAAGGAAATATGTTCAAATGAGATTTCTTCTCTTCCCCAAATGTCCATGGATATTTGAGGTAGTGAGAAGACCTATACCTATGTTAAATATGAAAAAACTGGGCCTCCCTGGTTGCCCAGGGGGTTAAGTCCTAGCACTGTCAAGCTATCAGCAGCCACTGCAGCTGAGCTCAGTCCCCGGCCAGGAAGCTAACCCACATGGCACAGCAGAACTCTTGCTACTCCCCTCAACAATGTATTTCAGTCAATTCACCTGTTCTGCTTCCCGCTCTGTCTCTGGTGAATCCTCTCACCACCACCTCCATAGACACCCCACCTCTGGCTTACACCCCAGCTCTTACATGCATAAATAAATAAATCTTTAAAAAAATGAAAAAATTATCTGATTTATATGAAATATATGTAATCATCTACTTAAGCTATATAAACATAAAACCAGAAATTAATACTGAAAATTCTACTATGATATGCCCTATTCATCTTCCTCTCTTCCTCTTACTTTTCATTTGGATTTGTTAGACCATTTTTCTGCTCTGGATCAGATGCCTAGAAATATTTGTTGACTGGTGATGCAATGTATATATCACTTTTTAGTGCTCATGCAAATAAGTTCTCCCATTTTATTCATCCCCTCTACCACCACTGATAGTCCATAGAAGTCATAATAAAACTTTAAACTGTGCAATAGACAATAATAGAAATCAGTAATATATATCATGGTGGGATGGAAAGAAGGTAATGAATATTTAAGCTAATAAAGGGCTAGAATTTTTAAGAATTGACAAATGACCTTATTTCAGAAATAAAGGAATAGGGTGATTGGTTGGAGAATTGTGCCATTAGATTAAATTAGGAATTCGGGAGGAAATCCAGATTGGATAGGGGCTGAGTTGTAAACTCATTTTTGAACACTTTGTGTTTAAAATATGTGCAATTCGTTTGAAGGTGTATCTGGTATGCATCTAGCTTATAAACTAGAGAGTTCAGAGAGATGCTTCTGGATGATAGCACTCAGGAGAAGTGTCCAGACTGAGAAGTGAAGAGAACCTGGGGCAGATCCTGGGTTCATTTGCATTTAAAGAGTATTCCAGAGAAATCAAAAGGAAACATAGACACTTCAATTCAGAAATCAGAGAGGCATGAGAAGAGTCACGTGTGACTAGAGAACGTAGTATTTTTTTTTAAGATTTATTTATTTGTGCATACAAGTTGTGGTGCAGGCCAGAGGTGTGGGGCAGTGAGAGGGTTCACCAGAGACAGAGTGGGAAGCAGAACAGGCAGATCGACTGAAATAGCGGGCAAGGCAGGAGAGGTCCGCTGTGCATTGTGTGAATCTCCCTACCCTTAACAGAGTGAGGATTAATTATGACTTGGATCTTAAAGGATATAAGTGATATAAAACTATAAGAAGATAAGTGGAAGATGGAGAAGGGCAGCATGATAAGAAAAGAAATGTAGGCAACAAAGTATGAGTAACTTTAGGATGCCTTGATTGAATGGTACATGAAACTAAAGGTACCTGAATTACCTAAGTTAATAAATCACTTTAGATGCTGAGAGTTAGCTGGTCATATGATAAAAAATGGGATTAACATATTTTGTTCTAACGTTTTTTAAATGCTCTATTATTTATTAGTAACTTAAACTCTCTTAGGAATTTGTTTCAAAGGGACAAAACTTTCAGTAATTTACTAACACAAAAATCACTAGTGCACATTATAATTTAATTTCCATAAAATGATACTGAGCTACTATATAAGTAAAAAAATTAAAAATCTGGGGTTGAGGGTTTATTTTTTTATTGGGATAATATTTTACAGCACTGCATCAGTTTCATGTGTACACCTTCACAACCCAATAATTGTATATGTCACACATGCCCACCACAAAGGTGTGCTTTCCATCCACTGCCATCCAATCAAGCCCTTCTAATTGTTCCAACCCACTCCCTTCTGTGGTTGTGTTATCAGAGTCTAAGGGTTTGTTCTTGTTTGTTCCTTTGCATTGTGTCTTTATGATAAGATAAGAGTGGAATCAGGTGGTTGTTTTTCTCCTTTTGACTTACTTCACTTAGCATAAACCCCTTATGGTCCATTCATGTTGCAAATGGCAAGATTTCATCTTTTTTTAAATAGCTGAGTGCTTTTCATTGTGTATATATACCTCATCTTTATCCAGTCATCAATTCATGAGCATTTAGCTTGTTTCCATATCTTAGCTGTTGTGAATAGGGTATGATGAATTTAAGGGTGCATATATCTTTTAGAATTAGTGCTATCATTTTCTTTAAATGAACATCCAGAAGTGGAGTTGCTAGTTCATATGGTTGCTGTCTTTAGTTTTTGAGGAACCTCTGTGATGTTTCCCATGGTGGCTGCACCAATTTACATTCCACCATCAATTTACATTCTCATTATCATTTATTGTTTCTTGTATTTTTGATAATAGCCATCTAAAGAATGTGAGGTGGAATCTCATTGTGGATTTTGATAAACACTTCCCTAATTATAAACTATATAGCACATTTTCTTGTGTTTGGTGGTCATTTGTATGTCTTCTTTGGTGAAATGCCTATTTAGATCCTCTGTCCATTATTTAATTGGGTTATTTTGTTGTTGCTCTTGAGTTGTATTAGCTGCTTTTATATTTTGTATATTAATCCCTTACCTGAAATATGGTTTAGAAATATTTCTCCTAGTTAAAGGCTACCTCTGTGTTTTAATGATTTTTTTTAAGCTGTGCAGAACTTTTTAGTTTGGTCTGGTCCCATTTATTTTTATTTACTTTTGTGTCCCCTGCTGTTGGAGATGAATCCACAAAGACCTCACTACAGCTGATGTCAGAGTTAATCATCTGTATTTTCGCCTGTATGTTTTAAGATTTTAGGATTTATATTCAATTTTTTAATCAATTTTGAATTAATTTTTGTATGGTATTAGATAGTGGTCTAGTTTCATTCTTTTGCAGGTGGCTGTCCAGGTTTTCCAGCATCATTTATTGAAAAGACTTTCCTTTCTCCATTGTAGGCTGTTTGCTCCTTTATCACAAATTTCTTGTATATATGTGTGAATGGTTTCAATTTTAAAAAACGGAAAACACAAGTCCTGGAGAATACAATAGTAGATGACTACTGGGAAAGGCAGTAGCCATACAATCCAAAGAGACTCGGGTTTTGAGGTAATTAGCACATTTGGGTCTGATCCAAGGTAGACTTTGAATGTTAATTTACTCTTGAAAAAATATAAGTCCCTATAAAATTTATTGAAAAGACAACTTCAGCTATGGCAGTTTAAAGATTAGAAGCTGAAAAGAAAAAGTTAAGCTTGATTTGTGAGCCTAGAGCTAATGTTAGGACTTCATAGAATTTTGCCAACCCAAACCATCGTGAATTTGGTCATTCTCATCCTGTTCTCTCCTAATTTGAGGGATTTGGTTGCATGTTGGTGAAGCTGTTTAGCTCACCGTGGTCTCTCATGTAACACAGGACCACAACCCCAATGACCATCCTCTTCTGCTCCCAAGTGAGTCAATATAGCCAGGAAGAAGGCGCTCTTCTACCACTGTGACTCATGATGAATGAGGCTGAGCTGGTGTCCATGGGTGGTGACTGCCTTCATACACACACACCCCCCTTTACATGTGGACCCGGTGTTAGCCAAGGCTAGTCTAACCACCAAATCCACATGCCAAATCAGTCCTCATCTTGCAAAGTTACTAAGAAGTCATTCAGAGGTCAATGGTCTATTCTTCCCAGCTATGTTTGTTAAAAATGTCTCATAATGCTTATGTTGGCAGGAAGAAACTCCTGTGCGATTCTAGTGGTAACATTTGAAGAAGGGCAAAAATAATGGCAGAATATCCAGGGAAGCAAAGTTTACAATTATCATTAATTTCAAAGAAGTTTTCCATGTTGCTTTTTGATGTATTGAAGATTCTCTTAGTCTTTTTTAAGCATCTGTAATCTTAGGTTCTTTCTGTGTTCAAAAAGGAATCCAAGTGAAAACTTTCTTGGTAATGCTTAACTTTTGGAAGCACCATGTTCATGTAAAGGTTTCTTCTTGAACTATGGTATTCATAAGTTTTTTTTTTTTAATAATAGTACAAGCAGAAAGCTATATAGTATTCAGTATTCACTCTTGGTGAATTCCTCCACTACAGACAGGAACTCACAGTTAGTGAAGTATTATTTTTTTCTGTTTAAAATTTTATAGGGAAAAGGGGATTGTACTTCCCTTCCTCCCTCCCTCCATTTCTCCCTTTCAACATCCTTCTTCCTCTTTTTGCTAAAGAAAAAAGAAAAATCTAGAAAACATAGTCTTCATTTCTGGCCCTGTTATCAATGCTGGATAACCACCATTTTCAAAGAAACTTTTTTCAAAGAAACTTTCCCAAGAGGCTCACTAATATCTGGTTATAACAAAGTGGACAGTATTTAGGTAGATCTATTACCTATATAAAATAAATGTACATAATGTTAATTACAAATTTTGATTTTAAAAATCCCACATCCCTTACATTAGTGATATATGAGTAAATGCTCTTTGAAAGTAACTAAAATAGTATAAATGTATAATCAGTGAAGACTGTTGAAAGTTTCCATTCAGATGTTCTCCTTTACAATCCATCCCCAGAGATGACTACCATTAATTATCATGTGTACAACTTTCCCCAATTTTTCTCTTTATTAATATTATATACATGACTATTTGAAACCAATACACTGGACAGATAAAACACAATGAATAAAATTAGAAAACATCTTTATTTTTGTTTTTTAAACAAACTCAGTGGAAAGTTTCTTACTCTGCTGATGGATTACAACAGGATATGTCTATTGTTTCTTCTTATTATTCTTAGTTAACTATAAACTATAACATGATATTAGAGATTAGAATACTAAGTGCTATATATTGATCAGCATTTCTGTCTTCTTTCCAAAGCAAGCCATCCTTCCTCCTGTAATTTTTTAGTTACAATACTAGTCACTACAAGTGTTGGAGAGAGTACAGAGAAAAAGGAATCCTTGTTTTGGAGGTTGTAAATTGGTATAGCCATTTGGGAAAATAGTATAGAGTTTCCTCAAAAATCCTAAAAATAGGACTACTGTGTGATCCACCACTCCCACTTCTGGATGTCTGTCCAAAGAATATGAAGCCATAAACTCAAACAGTTACATGCACCCCAGTGTTTATTGTATCTTTATTCCAAATACTAAGATATGGAAACAACCTAAGTGCCCATTGATAGATGTTTGGATAAAGAAGATACAGCATATATACACAATGGAATACTATTCAGCTATAGAAGTTTGACATTTTGAGATTTGCAGCAAAATAGAAGGAATTCAGTGGCCTCCCTGGTGGCGCAGCGGTTAAGCGCTGCGCTGTGGAGCTCTCTGCAGCAGGGCAATGCAAGTTCCATGCTGGCTGGGGAGATTTCCACATGGCGCGACAGACCTCTCCTGCCTCGCCCGCTATTCCCCTCAGCAGTGTATTTCCGTTCATCTGCCTGTGCTGCTCCCCACTCTGTCTCTGGTGAACCCTCTCGCAGCCCCACACCTCTGGCCTGAACCCCAGCTTGTATGCATAAATAAATAAATCTTAAAAAAAAGAATAGCAGGAGTTCAAATTGATTATATAAAGTGAAATAAAGCAGAAGGAGAAAGACAAATATTGGATGATTTCCCCTGGTTGGGAAATATAAGGAGACAAAGCAGATGAATGGACAAAACAAAATAAAAATAAACCAGTCAACTTCACAACAGAATTAAGGTTACCAGAGGGGGGGAGTATGAGGGGATCCAATAGATGGTGGTGTTATTTTTTTTAATGAAAAACTTTCAATAAAAAAATTAATTGTGCACCTGTGTCTATGTATGCCTCTCTTTTCCCTTAACAAACCTGTCCTTTTAAAATGCAAAAAAAAAATTAAGTTAAATTAAAAAAATCCATTTCATGTAATTTGATTAGTCTAGATCTCATTTCATTAGTCTGTAAATTCTTACTTTCAAAATGCATTTTATGCAGTGTGTTGCTATAGTAACAGTTACTTTTATTTATTACATTTTATAGATTAAAGTGTTATATCCTGAAGTCTCCTTAGGTAAAAAAATAAATTTTAAGATGTTACAGTACTTAATTTAATATAGTTTCTAAAAACAATAAAATGAAATCTTTTTTTGTTGTTGGAATGTTGTGTATATTGTGGATATTACACTTTATCATATGTATGATTTGGAAATATTCCCCCCTTTCTATAGGATTCCTTTTCATCCTGTTGATCCCTTTGATGCTGAGAAGTTTTTAAGTTCGGTGTATTCCCATTTATCTAACTTTGCCTTTGTTTCCTGTGCATTTGGTATCTAAGAAATCATTTCCAAATCCATTGTAATGAAGCTGTCCCCAGCTTTAGGTCTCATGTATAAGTTTTTAATCCATTTGGAGTTAATTTTTGCATATGGTATAAGGTAAAAATCCAAGTTCATTCTTTTCCATGTGGAAACCCAGTTTTCCCCCACCATTTTTTGAAGATAATGTCCTCTCCCCATCATGTGATCTTGGCAACCTTGTCCAAGATAAGACCATGTGTATGAGGGTGTATTTCTTTCTCCTCTCTCATGTTCCACTGGTCTGTTTTGATTGTGTAACTTTGTTTTGAAATTGAGAAGTCTTCAATTTTGTACTTTCTCCCCTACCTTCCTCAGAGTTCCCTTGAGACTCTGTGAATTTTGGGATGTCTTTTTCTGTTTCTTCATAATTCCATTGAGATTTTAATAGGGATTGTATTGAATCTGTAGATTCTTTTGGATAGTATGAACATTTTTATATCTTTCAAATTTATTTTTAATTTATATCCTTTACAGTATTTTGTATTCCACGTATGTTTCCCACTAGCAAATCACCCGTGAACCATCACCATAGTCCCTTGTGCTCCTTCCCTCCCTCCTCCTGTAGAATGTCTCTTATTTATGGATGTCTGTTAGTTTTTGGTTTTGTTTTTGTTTTGTGTGTTATTTTCTCTTCCTCAGCTCTTACTTGGCTCCCCTATATTCCTATAAATGAAACCATTCGATATTTTTCTTTTTCTTTCTGCTTTATTACGTTGAGTATGATCCCTTCTAGCTCCATCCATGTTGCTGCGAATTGCATGTGTTTTATCTTTTTTGTTTGCTGAATAGTATTCCATTGTGTATATGTACCACATCTTCTTGATCCAGTCATCAATTTGGGGGCATTTGGGTTGTTTCCATATCATAGCTATTGTAAATAATGCTGCAATAAACATAGGTGTACATGTGTCCTTTTGGATTAATGTTTTTGTGTCATTTAGGTATAGTTCTAAGAGTATGAATATTTAAATAATATTAAATTTTAATATTTATTTGTGTCTTTAGTTTGTTTTAAAAATATTTTTTAGTTAATAGTGTGCATGTCTTTTT
Organism: Scalopus aquaticus; assembly: GCA_004024925.1. NCBI lineage: Eukaryota > Metazoa > Chordata > Mammalia > Eulipotyphla > Talpidae > Scalopus > Scalopus aquaticus. The sequence goes on along the minus strand of PVIJ01007882.1, from coordinate 8,876 downwards.
CTACTTTGGTTAAGTTTATTGCTAAATATTTTGTTTGTTTAATGTTACTATAAATGGGATTGTTATTTTAATTTCCTTTTCAGATCCTTCATTAATGTTGTATAGAATGCAACTTTTTTTTAGTGTGTTTTTATACCCTAAAAATTTGCAGAATTCATTGATTAGGGGTGTTTTGTTTTTTTTTGGGTTGGGATTTTTCTACGTGTATGATCATGTCATCTGCAAAGAGAAATAATCTTACTTCTTCCTTTTCAATTTGGGATTTTTATCCGTAGTTTTCTTATAGTAGCTTTGTTTGACTTTGGTATTAAGGTAATGCTGGCCTCATGAACTGAGTTTAGAAATGTTACTTCTTCAGTATTTTGGGGGGGAAGTTTCAGTATTAATGTTTTATTTATTAATTAATTTTTTTATGCAGCCTTGTACCTTGGACAAAGTTCTAGAAATATGTCTGCTCTCGGATGCTACTGGGAAATTGATCTTTATTTTAATAAACTTTACAAGAAATGTTTATTCATTATATAATTTTTATTGCGCTAACATTGGTTTAAAATACTCTATATGATTCAGAGGTATCTGTTCTCTCCTCTTCAGTTGTACCACACCACACACATCACCTTCTTGTAACATTACAATTAGTTTGTTCTTTTCTATTTCTTTGAGGTATAAGTTTGAGCTCTTTTTAATGTAAGCGTTTACTATTTAAACTTCTCTCTTAGTACTATTTTTGTTGCATTCCGTAAGTTTTTATATGAGAATTTTTAAATGTTCATTTGTCTCAAGATGACCCACTGATTGTTTAAACAAGTTATTTAATTTTTATATTTTTATATTTTTATATAATTTTTATATTTTTAATTTTTATATTTTCTGGAATTTTCCAGTTTTCCTTAGAAATTTATTAGTACTTTCATTCCTTTTTGGTTACTTGATATGATGTCAATAATCTTTAAATTTGTTAAAACTTCCTTTGTTACCTGACTTATAGTCTATTCTGGAGAATGTTCCATATGTACTTGAGAAGAATATGCATTCCTCTGTTTTTGCATGGGATGTTCCGCATGTCCTGTTAGGTCTAATTGGTCTATAGTGTTGTTCAAATCCTCTGTTTGTTACTGATCTGATTTTTAAATCATTTTTAAGGTATTTAAATCTATTACTTTTACTGTGTTGTTGACTATTTCTCCCTTCAAATCTGTCACTTTACTTCATATACTGGGAACTTTGATGTATGCATATATATTTGTAAGTTATATTTTTCTGGTCAGTTGATCCTTTTGTCATTATAAAATTTCCAACTTTTTCTCTTATGACAGTTTTTGACTTAAAGTCTATTTTATCTGTTGTACTTATGAGCATTCCTGTTCTATTTTGTTACTATCTGCTTTGTATGTCTTTTCCATTCTTTCATTTTAGCCTTTAGATTTAACAGGATTCTCTTGTAGACATCATATGGATGGATCTGATATTTCTTAGGCAGAGGAAGGAGTGGGGTAGAAGCCCAGCTTCTCTGCTTACTCTTCCTTGACACCAGAAAGTGATTCTTTACTATAGTAGGATGGGAGTGGGAGAAGTGGGATTATCTTCAATTCTGCTAATTTATGGCTGCCACTGTTGCTACCACCACCTGAATGGTGGTGGAGTGTGGCCTCTTTACTAATGGGTGATGATGACTGCCTGAGTCTCCACTGGGCTTTCTATGACACTATCCCAGCATGGAATGGGAAAAGTGCTTTGTTATTACTGGGGGAATGTGAAAGTCCAGAGGTGAATGGGTATGGCAAAATGTAAGAACAGAATAAACAATACTGAGTCACAAAGGACTCTCTCTATTTCCTTTGAAGGAGTTTTAATTCTGAGACTATGTTCTTAAAATTTATTTTCTTAAGCTTTTATAGTCCTCTCTTATGGTCTCTTGAAGCTATAAAAGTGCTCTTGAAACTATGAAACCTTTTCCATGGTACATTTTTAAAAAAATATTTATTCTTGAATAATGAGATTTATACTCTGGTCCAGTTTTCTTAGGTGAATGGATTCTTCCATTCTATTTTGACATTCTCTTCAGTATGTATGTCTCCAGTATAGTGTGGACAAGTAGTAAAGGGAACACGTCCTGCTTGTTATAATCACCTTGCCAGATCTAGGTCCATTGTGCACAGACCTGTCGGCTAGTGTAGAGCAATCCTGTCTTTTGGGAAAGGAAGTCCTCGCTCCACCACCAATGTTGGTCCATTTTATTGGTGTCACTACACATATACTCAGGACATGCTTACTTTACCATTAAACTCAGGCCCAGTTTGTATTTCTTTTACCAAGGCATTGAGAATTTCAGTGGTGAGAGGAACAACTTTACCTTTAAAACTCGTCATTGTGATTGTATATGGTAATGGGAGATGCTTCCATTCCTGATTTTAATGAGGGTAATGCAATCCAAGAATAGCAGAAGCCATTGAATGTGCCTACTACTAAAGACAAAGGGAAAACACATAATAGGCAGCAGAAATGAAGCTGTAATCAGATGTTTTCACAAGTAGAGATATTTGGCACTAGTCTGTTAATCACAGGTACTCTGAGAATAAATTATATGGGCACCTTATAAAAATATTACTTGATTGATGTAACAGGAAAAATTTCCTGTCTAGTGACCAGAGCCTAACAAGAATATGTTTATTGGGTTAAGCCACAGAAATGTTGGGCTTCTTTGTTAGGAATTAGCTTATCTCTAGTACACAGCTGCCTGATGAAGTAACAGTGATACTTTTTTTAAAATAAAAAATAAGAATCCACAAATTAGAAACTTTTAGACAAACATACTTATGACCTGATCTTATTGTAGAAAGACGTGAAAATTCTGCTTGACTCTGTGACCAAGAAAGTGTTATCAAAACGGTTAGAAAGAAAAATTACCTGAAAGTAAGTGCATAGTTTTCTAAATTTATACTTCAACTGTGTACATCAGTTCACATAATTTTCAAGGGCCATGCAAATGGAGGGATGATAACCTTCCTTGAATCTCATCTCTACACAAAGCAATGATGTCATCTCTTTCCTAGTACCAAGATTGTTGGACAGTGAATCAGTGGTAGGGTGGGAGGTGTCTAAATACTGGGTCTCTTTCCCTCCGTTCCTTAGGTCTAAAATAGAAGCTCCTCATCCCCTCCCTATTCAGTGTCCCTCAGCCCGCCACTCCTTCAATCCTTTTTGGTTTCTGTCTTCCTCTCTCTTCCTTCTTTGTCAATCTGATCTTGGAAGCGTTTCTTACAATCTTACTGTCCTTACCCTGTGAAAACAAAGGTTTCTGCTAAAGATTGAGTATTGGTGCCCCACACATTCCTACCAAATTTATGTTGAAATCTAATTCCTATAATGATGGTTTTAGGAGTTGGAGCTTTTCAGAGGTGCTTAGATCATGAGAACAGAACCCTCATGAATGGAATTAGCACCCTTCTGAAGACTCGCCTAGTTCCTTCCACCACGTGTGGTCACAGCGAGAAGATAGCTAACTATGAGAAATCAGGCCTTTGCTAGACCTTGAATCTATTGTCACCTTGATCCGGGTTTTCCAGCCTCATGAACTATTAGAAATAATTTTCTGTTGTTTTCAAGCCACCCATGATATTTTGTTATTGCTTCCCAAATGGATTCTTCCCAAATAGATTCTTTCAGTCATTCTTTCTGCTATGGTGTCTGATAGAGGGAAAGAAGAAGGGAAGGAAAAGAGATGACCCAGTGACAAAATAGCAAGGAAGAGAATTGCTTGGAACACATAGATTAATGCTGAATATAACTCTGGCACTAAAAGGCTGTGTGGCAAAATCACCTTTCAACATTCACTGTAATCAACTTTTCAGCCCTGCAGGCTGCTAACCCACTGCTAACTCTGTGGAAATAATTATTGAATTTGATCATGACGTGACTTAGGAAAAAATGTAATTTTAGTGGTTGACTTGCATGTATATACTTTCCCTCAATCAGCAGAACAGGCAGATCAGGTGATGCACTCTTTTCTATAATTGCCTATCATTAGAGCCTCTTGAGCAACAGTTAATTGTATAGATTTCTGCCCCAGCTCCAATGCATCAACCTCTCTAGGGGAGGGATCCTAAACATCTATTTTTAACAGGCATGAGAGCCTCATGATAGACTAGTTTGGAGCCATTGAGTTAATATGGCGAAATATTTTTGAGGAAATAACAGAGCATTCAATGTATAAGTATCATAACATGTATTAGGAAATAACTATCCCATTGTCTAAACATATATTTTTTAAAGATTTATTTTATTTTTGCATACAAGCTGGGGTGCAGACCAGAGGTGTGAGGCAGTGAGAGGGTTCACCAGAGACGGAGTAGGGAGCAGAACAGGAAGATCAATTGAATACTCTGCTGAGGGGAGCAGCGGGTGAGGCAGGAGAGGCTTGCTGCACCATGTTGGATTCTCCCTGGCTGGGCATCGAACCTGCGCCACAACCACCGACAGCTCCACAGCGCTGCACTAACCTGTTGTACCACCAGGGAGGCCCCTGTCTAAACATATTTTTAAAAGTAAAGAATATCCAACTGATATCTTTAATCTTTTCTGAGTTTCAAGATAATTTTTCAGAATCACATGACAAATTTTCATTTTCGCCCTATTTTTTTATAATAATGTCATAATGTATTGCCTTAACATCTTTTAATTAAATGATAATTCTAAGTAATTGCTTGTGATGCACTGTTATTATTATATATTAAAAAGGGTTCTAGAAATAGAAGGTAAAATAACATGCCTCTTATGAAGAGAGAAAATGGTCTATTTTAAAGCCTTACCATGAATCTAAATGACAGCATGCCATATAATTGTCTTCAAATCAGACATGGGGTTTCGTGCCTAATTTGATGAATGAAGAAACAGAATTAGAAAAGAAAAGAGACTTGGCTATGATCATACAGTAAATAGTGGGCCACGATCAAAACCCAAAGTATTAGAGCAGCTAAATTAGTAACTAAGAAGAAATGATAAGTTTGAGAATTCATTTTATAATTAAAAAAACAAATCTGTCTGTCATAACCAATGCAGAAACAAGAGAGCTTTCAAATGCTTATTGTAACTCCCACAGAACCTGCACCACTTTTTTATTGGTGGTTCTGTTGACCATAGCAACATCATTGAAGTCATAGACACTGGTGATGAATAAGTAACTATAACAAAGAAATAATGAATCAATAAAATTTCCCGCAAAAACAAAATAAACATCACTGTCTCTGGTTTTTATTTATACAAAAGCAAATCATAGGAAAGTTTCTTTAAAAACAAACTCATTTTTAATGTCAAAATATGGAATATTTTGATTATTAAGATTATTATATTAGGATTATTCTCTATCTTCTCTAAATAGCTTGTTCACTGCTTTGAATTTTCCAGATCTTCAACTATCATTTATATATGTTGACTATCTTACTCTTAGGTTTTTCTTTTCAGGGAGAATTCCTTAGCTTGATATTTTAGCTCACTTAATTTGTCTTTCAGGTTTGTTAATTTTATTGTTTCCCAGCCTCTAGAGTAATTTTTAGTCTAATGATTAATTTAAAAAAATATTAGATCTCTATATGAGTTCTGATGGATATAAAATCTTCCTGAACCTCTGGAGGGAAGGCTAGGAGCAGGTGTCTCCATTTATACATTTTCTGAAGTTTCATTTAGTTCTATTAGCTTTTTTAACTCTGAAACTAACTTTTCCAATTTTAATTTTAGAACCTCTATTACTTGGTAGTTTTTCCTCAAATATACTTTGATTGCTGTCTGTGTGTTCATCTTTATTTGTGAACGTAATACAATTTTATTGTAGTCTACTCTTTTAAGCATGAGAAAGACATACAATTTGCTGGGGGTAGCTGGTAGCTAGTTTTCTTTAGGTGGGGTTTTCCCCACTCTTCCTATGTGTTGCCAATATAACTCCAATCTGATTATTAGCAGAAATCCCTACCAGTCTCCTTTTCAGGGCACAGGCACTACTCCATATTCAAATGCAGATTATCACTAAGAGTTACTGGTACTGGATCATTAAAGAGTGAGTGGATGCCTCTCAGGATTCTCCTCTGAGGAGCAACAGAAAGAAGCTGTTGTCCATCAACTTGTGATTCACAATTGGTCAGGAATTTTCCTCCAATGGCTGATATTCCTGAGCTGTAAATGCATGCATGCTTGATGTTCTGTGTCCTATGCTAAAGCAATGAGGAGCCCTGGGCAGGTAGCATGGGCACTTCATGTGTTAGTTATGTTTGTATGACATAAACATTGTTCACACAGAATAGTTTGCTATAGCCATGACTGAAATCAGGAGTGAGCATGAGAAGTTTTAAGGCAAGCACTCTCAGAAACAGGAAAGGAGAGAAAATTTGAGACAAAAATGTTAAAGAGAGGGCCTCCCTGGTGGCGCAGCGGTTAAGCGCTGCACTGTGGAGCTGTCAGCAGTGGCAATGCGAGTTCGACGCCCAGCCAGGGAGATTCCCACATGGCGTGGCAGAGCTCTTCTGCCTCGCCCGCTGCTCCCCTCAGCAGTGCATTTCCTTGGATCTGCCTGTTCTGCTTCCCACTCTGTCTCTGGTGAACCCCCTCGCTGCCCCACATCTCTGGCCTGTACTTCAGCTTGTATGCATAGATAAATCTTTAAAAAAAAAATGTTAAAGAGATTCTCTCCCAATTCCAGATCCCTCTGAGATACAAATGAAGCTCAATAAAAGCAAAGATAGAGCCAGCTTGCAGTTACCTGTTATCTGGCTTTGCAAAGAGAATGACATATCCAAATGAGCCTCAGGTGACACCAGCTCCTAACAACTCTTCAAACATGATTTATAGAAATCATATTAGATCAAGATATACAAACACCAACCAAAACCCTCTTCTCATTGTAACTTTTTGGCATTGGATCCCAGTTTCAGAATCCACCCAACCTGTAACAGTTCACAACATGGCAATGAAAAATGTGGGTTATCACTAGGAGATAATGGACATAACTAGTGGTAGGGATTAGTCTTAACCTACAGCAGGGAAATGTGTTCTTAAAAATCTTTCATAGTTTCTTTTAGCTTTCAGTTCTTTATTCCTTGTCACTTTTTTTCAACCTCTCATAAGTACTGAAGGATATGGACTTTACCAGAAATCTCAGAACAGATTATACTTTTATAATAAGTTTACACATTGTAACTTTATAATAAGTTATAAGAGGTTATAACTTATTAGAGCCAGTGTATGTCTATTATAACTACCCAATATTATGTATACTATGGATAGATAGCTATCTAGGAAAAATATTTCCCTGACAAAAATGATAGTCAGATTTTTACTTTCATTTTATAGGACAACGTGTAACAGAGAGGTGGTATATAATTGAATCCTAGAAAACAAAAGTGGGAAAGGTTATCAGAGATTTACCTCTAAATCCCACGACTTATGAAAAGCTTCAACAATCATAACTTCTACTAGATATTCCCCTTTTAAAATTTCCATCTGAAAATTAGGAAAAAATTTATCACTTGGGTGAGCCAACAAAGAGAAAGATTTTTATGAATCTGAGATATCTTCTATTTTATGTTATAGCAGCAGCATCAAATTTGAGGCCTGAAGTTGTGACATTCATAGCCGAAGGAGTAGTCAATAGATCAGGTTTCATTGAAAGGTATTAAAGATGAAAATAATGTAATCAGTCTTCATTTAAGAGAATTGATTGGAAGTTTTGTGGAGAATGAATTTGAAGGGACAAAACATCAGATATTTAGGTGTCTCATATCCGTTAGAGGGTTATGACAGTCTGACACCCGGCCGTTAAAATACAGGCATAGGAAAGGGTTCCAAGTAGTAGAATATAGGAATTATTATCAATTATTCAGTTATTAGTGTGATATAATGAAGGAGTAGAGAGACTTAAAAGGCATGCCTAAGATGACTGTTAGTATTGTCAGTGGATACTGGGTATATAGAAGTATTTAGAGAAAGGATAGAGGATAGCATGGGGACATTAGTCTTAGAAATACTGAATTCAGGTTCCTCTCAAAAATTTGTAATTAGGTCCAGTGAACTAGTGAAACTATTTGTTCAGATGTCAAGAAGGAATAAAATAGAGCTGAAATTCTAGTTTTGTAATTCAAAAGCATACTGATGACAGTTAAAAATGATGTGTTATTTTCACCTATTCTTTGTCTGTGATTAAGACAGAGAACTGAGAAAGAATCCAAAGTGAAAGAATATGTGAAAGAAAGAGATTCCACTTAAAGAAATAGTAATAGGTAAGAAAATACTGTTTCTTGGATTGTAAGAACCTAACAAGTTTTAGAAGAATGGGATGAATAACATCAGATAAAGTAGATCCAATAAGTGAAAAGCTAATTATGACAATTAAATTTGGCAAAACAACTTATAATCAAGGAAATGCAAATCAAAACCACTATGAGATACCACCTCACACGTGAGAGGATGGCACACATTAAAAATACAGGCAACAACAAATGCTGGAAAGGATGTGAGGAAAGGAACTCTTCTACAGTGCTGGTGAGAATGTGAACTGGTCCAACCACTATGGAAAGCTGTATGGCGATTCCTCAAACTGCTAAACATGGAGCTTCCATACGACCCAGCAATACCACTTTTGGGACTTTACCCAAAGGACACAAAAACACTAATCCGAAAGGATACAGGCACCCGTATGTTCATTGTGGCACTATTCACAATAGCAAAGGTATGGAAGCAACCCAGATGTCCAAAAATAGATGATTGGATCAAGAAGATGTGGTACATATACACAATGGAATACTATTCAGCATTCAAAGAAGATAAACACATGCAATTTGCAGCGACATGGATGGAATTAGAGGGAATCATACTCAGTGAAATAAGCCAGA
>PVIJ01007881.1:11880-78971 GCA_004024925.1 Scalopus aquaticus | reverse complement strand
TCTGGCTTATTTCACTGATCATGATCCCCTCTAGGTCCATCCATGTTGCTGCAAATTGCATGTGTTTGTCTTTTTTGAATGCTGAATAGTATTCCATTGTGTATATGTACCACATCTTCTTGATCCAGTCATCTATTTTTGGGCATTTGGGTTGTTTCCATACCTTAGCTATTGTAAACAGTGCTGCAATAAACATGCATGTTCACTGCAACCTTTTGTGCCTGTCTGTGCGATTTCCTTGTCTGTCTCCCCAGCTCTCCTCCTTGCAAAGGTTTCCCCATCCTTTATCCCTTCTCAAGCTCTCATCCTTATATATATATATATATATATATATATATTAAAGATTTGTTTTATTTTTGCGTACAAGCTGGGGTGCAGGCCAGAGGTGTGGGGCGGTGAGAGGGCTTACCAGAGACAGAGTGGGGAGCAGAACAGGCAGATCAACCGAAATACACTGCTGAAGGGAGCAGCAGGGCGAGGCAGGAGAGGTCCCCCCATGTCATGTGGGAATCTCCCCGGGCCAGACATCGAACTCCCACTGCAGCCGCCACAGTGCTGTGCTTAACCCGTTGCGCCACCAGGCAGGCCCTCTCATCCTTTTTTTTTTTTTAAACTTTAGACTTTAATTATTTATTTTTTAAAAGATTTATTTATTTATACATACAAGCTGGGGTACAGGCCAGAGGCGTGGGGCGGTGAGAGGGTGCACCAGAGACAGAGCGGGTAGCAGAACAGGCAGATCAGAAATACACTGCTGAGGGTAGCAGCGGGCGAGGCAGGAGAGGTCTGCTGCGCCATGTGGGATTCTCCCCGGCTGGGCTGCGAACTCGGAATGATGCTGCAGACAGCTCCACAGCGCAGCGCCCAACCGCTGCGCCACCAGGGAGGCCCCCTCTCATCCTTATATTAACGCTGGGAGCTGGGCTCTATTATCACCCACATTTTAGATAGGAGCTCGTAGATGCTCGGAGGGTGGGGTGACCTGCCCGGCCGCGCGTGGCTGCCAACTTTTGGGTCCCGAGAAGGCGGGGGCTGGGCGGGGCCGCCGTGTTCCGGCCCCGCCCCGCCCGCCCCGCCCACCAGCCAGATGCCCGCCCCGGCCCGGCCTCCGCCCCGCCCCCGCCCCGCCCCCGGCCCGGCTCGGGCGGCCGGAGGACCCGGAGCGGAGGCGCCCGAGCCCGCGGCGGCGGCCGGGACGATGTGGTTCTTTGCCCGGGACCCGGTCCGGGACTTCCCGTTCGAGCTTAGCCCGGAACCCCCCGAGGGCGGCCCGCCCGGGCCCTGGGCCCTGCACCGCGGCCGCAAGAAGGTGAGCGCCGCCCCGTTCCGCAGGCCGCGGCCGACCTCGGCCTCGCCTAGTCAGCGCCGCCGGTCCCGCCGCGTCGCGCCCCGTCTGACGTGGCCGCGGAGCCTCCGGGACAGCGGGCCGGGGGAAGGGCCGGGCAGTGCCGACGTGGCGGGCGGAAGGACCGAGGGACGGACTGGGGACGGGACCGGGGTCACGTGGGCCGGGGCCGGTCCCTAGGGGCTGACCGGGCCGAGACCGGGCCGCCGGCCCTTTCCTGCAGCTCTTCGGCGCCCGGGGGACGATCGGAGCTGGTGAGACCCGGGCCCGCCGGAGCGGTCGCCCCGCTCCCGGCCCACACCCCCGCTCTCCCGCAGGCCACAGGCAGCCCCGTGTCCATCTTCGTGTACGATGTGAAGCCTGGCTCCGAAGAGCAGACCCAGGTGGCCAAAGCTGCCTTCAAGCGCCTCAAAACTCTCCGGCACCCCAACATTCTGGCCTACATCGATGGGCTGGAGGTACTGGCTACCCCCCGCCCCTATCTGCCCCTCACTTTCTCCCAGTCATCCCCGCCTGTCTCCCTGCCCCTCAGGGTCCCCCTGTTCTGCCTCAGCACCCTGGGACTTGATCTCCCCACCTTCACCTCTCCCCTCTTGTGTCCCTCATCTTTCCTTCCTCTCCCCCAACCACCCTGATACCCCCGTCCCCTTCCCCAGACAGACAAATGCCTGCATGTAGTGACGGAGGCTGTCACCCCACTGGGAATGTACCTCAAGGCTCGAGCAGAGGCTGGTGGCCTGAAAGAGCTGGAACTCTCCTGGGGGCTACACCAGATTGTGGTAAGGGGGGACAGCGGTGATGAGGGCAGGGGTGGGGGTCTGCAGGACAGGGGTGTGATGGCTTCTTCTGCCCCCAGAAAGCCCTCAGCTTCCTGGTCAATGACTGCAGCCTCATCCACAACAACGTGTGCATGGCCGCCGTATTCGTGGACCGGGCTGGAGAGTGGAAGCTTGGCGGGCTGGACTACATGTACTCGGCCCAGGGCAATGGTGGTGGGCCCCCCCGCAAGGGTGTCCCCGAGCTCGAGCAGTACGACCCCCCAGAGTTGGCTGATAACAGTGGCAGAGCCGTCAAGGAGAAGTGGTGGGTGACTGGGAGCAGAGTGCCCCAACCTGCCCGCTTCTGGAGGCCCCTGCAGCCTCGGGACCCCTGAACCGTCCTCAGGGCAGTAGGGCAGGGTGAAGCCAGGCTTGGGGGTTCGGTGGTTCTGACTTTGGAAGTTGTGTGACCTGGGGTGGATGTCCTCGGGGCGGGCGGCCTGGCATCTCTGAGCCTCAGTTCCTTTCTGTGTAACGGGCGATGGCCACCTGCTTCCTGGGGCTGATGGCGGGGTCGGCCCGGCTCCTCTCAGTGCGAGGAGCCTGGTGGCCTGTGCTGGGGCGGCAGGCCCTGAGCAGCTGGGCCCTGTCTCAGGTCGGCCGACATGTGGCGCCTGGGCTGCCTCATCTGGGAAGTCTTCAACGGGCCGCTGCCGCGGGCTGCCGCCCTGCGCAACCCCGGCAAGGTGAGTGTCCGTCCCCTCTGGCCCCTTGCCTGCCGGCGTGCCCTGCCCTGGTGCTCACCCTGCTCTCACAGATCCCCAGGTCACTGGTGCCCCACTACTGCGAGCTGGTCGGTGCCAACCCAAAGGTGCGTCCCAACCCGGCCCGCTTCCTGCAGAACTGCCGGGCGCCCGGTGGCTTCATGAGCAATCGCTTTGTGGAGACCAACCTCTTCCTGGAAGAGATTCAGGTGCGTGCCCCCCGCCCTCGGCCTTGGCCGCCCCTCTTTGGGCTTCCTCTTAACTGAATCCAGCATGGCAGTCAGGGCTCCTCTGGGTTCGGGCCCTGGGGTTCCCTGGGCTGGAGCTCGGTCTGGTTCTCACGGCCACTCTCCAGGAGTGGGCCTCGGGGCTGGCACTGGGTGCCGAGGGAAGCTCCTGGCTCCTGTTAGCTCTGCACATCCTTTCCAGCCCTGGCCTGGTGTTGGGGGGCCCAGTGCCAGGAGGCAGTGTGGACGGCAGGGTGGGGGGGCGGGAGAGTCACACGTAGACCCCCGCTCAAACCTGGCTGGGAGTAAATGGACCAGGCCCCCACCTTTGGGGGCTCTTGGGATGAGAGGTGTAGAACACACAGAGTGAGGCAGTGCAGGCTCCCAGGAATGGGGGTAGGGCTGGGAAGGAAGGGCGGGGGGTTGGGGTGCTCAGGGAAGGGCTCTCCCAAGGGTGGTGTTTGAACTGAGACTGAAGGGTGTGCAGATGGAGGCCAGCAGCCTGCTGGCGGGAGAGCGCTCCAGGGAGAAGCGCAGGGAAAGATGGTGCGGAGGGAGCCTCCTTACGCTCTCTGAACCTCAGTCCCCGTGGCTGTAAATGGGGTACAGTAGTCTCAGCGGCCCAGCTCATTGCAGCAAAGAGGAGGGTGCTCTGCTCCGGACACCTGCTCTGACCCGGCCGTGGTGGGGCGCACAGAGCAGTGACTGAGGGCCGAGTGTGGGAGGGTGGCAAACACTTCCACAGGCCTTCATGGCACAGGTTGGTGCAGCCCACGTGGCGTCTTGAAGAGAAGTTCCTGGAAATGCCGAGCCCTGTTGGCCCCTGGGCATTGCGGGGGCAGCGGGGACTGTACCTTGGTGTTCCTCTCACTTGGCCGGCTCTGCTGGGCTGCCCTTCTTAAAACGTGCCCCGTAGGAAATGGGCTGTTTCTGGCCAGTTCCCAGGAGGGTGTGGGGGGTTAGTGCCCCAGGCCCCTCCCTGTCACTGGACAGGAGAGAGCCCAGATGCAGCTGTCTGCAGGTGACCTTGGATGTGGCTCAGCCTCTCTCTGGACTCTGCCCCCGAAGCGCTGCCATCAGAGCAGCAGGCCTGCCTGCCGCCCACACTGGCCTCAGCCGCTAAGGGCCAACCGTGGCCCCCCCCAAGCGGAGACTGCTCCTCCCAGCCAGGCCGCCTGGCTCAGGCTACGGCAGAGGCACAGGAGCTTTGGAAGAACAGGACGAGGTTATAACCCCGGCCCGGCCGCTATTAACTGGGGACCTTGAGTGTCGGCCACCTTGTTTGTGAGAGGGAAGGCAGCACCTCTTCACAGGGCGCGGTGCCGAGAGGCGCGGACTGCGGGGCAAGACCTGCCCCGACCGCTACTTAGCTCTGTGACTTTGGCAAGCTCGTTGCCCTCTCTGTTCCTCAGCTTCCTTGTTGGATAAAATGTGGATTCTGTTGCCACCTCTCTCGTAAGCTGCAGGGAGATTATTTAACCTGTGTCAGGTTGAGCATGGATCCTGCCTGGCATGAGGTCGGTGCACAGGAAATTCAAGTTGAGGGTTCTCCCGCCTCAACAGGAGGCCGGGAAGACTAAAGGAGTCTGCTCGGCTCAGTGGGAGACCGAGTCCCGGCCCCCACAGCAGGTAGAGCTGTAGGCATGCCCCACCCAGCCCGTGGGGGGTGAGCCCTTCGAAGGCCCGGCCTCTGTGCGCATCTGCGACAGGTTGATGCTGAGTGGCCACTTACCTTGTGCTGAGTCCAGGCGACGTTGATAAAGGGTCTCCGCCCCCCAGCAGCAGGTCTGGCGGTGGAGGCGGGAATGGCAGGCACTGACTGGCTGTGCGCCCTGCCCTGGGGGCCGTGCCTGTCCCGGTAGGGTCTGCAGCGAGGTTCTGGTGGCATCCTGCAGATGGGGGACCTTGCCCAAGCTCAGGCCAGCAAGAGGGAGATGGGGCTTGAAGCCGGAGCCCATGGACTTGGGTCTCCTTCAGGCCGGGGCTGACCCCCAGGCCTGGCCTGTGGCTGGGGCTACTAACAGGCTGATTTCCTCCTCCCCACTTCCTGCCCTTGTTCCCCCAGATCAAAGAGCCGGCTGAGAAGCAGAAGTTCTTCCAAGAGCTGAGCAAGAGCCTGGACTCCTTCCCGGAGGATTTCTGCCGGCACAAAGTGCTGCCCCAGCTGCTGACCGCCTTTGAGTTTGGCAACGCGGGAGCTGTCGTCCTCACACCCCTCTTCAAGGTGAGTGGGTCGGGAGCCCCGGCGCAGGGACTTCTGGAAGGGCGGCAGCTCAGGTGCCACTCCCTCAGGCCAACGGCTGGATGTGGCCAGCGTGGAAAAGGCCCTGAGGCAGCCCTGCGTGGCCGTCCCGGGAGCGTGGCCTGGCTGGGCCCAGCCCAGCTACGCGCGGAGGGGCGTCCTGCTGCTGTTGAGGGGCTCCAGTGAGCCAGGGCCACTGGCTCGCTGTCAGGGAGGCTGTGGGGGAGGGCAGCAGGCGGAGGCTCAGGGAGAGGGCACCCCGCGCCTTCAGAATTCTTCTTCCAAAGACTGCTTGCTTCTGAATCTGTAGCCTTCCCCTCATTTTCCTAGGACAGCCCCTCTGGCCTGCCCTGTGCACGCTGCTTCTTGGGGCCCCCGGGAGGATCTGCTCAGCACCCCACTTTCCATGCTCCCTTCTGACCACGTGACACTCAGCTCTCCGGGCTTCTAGGAGCTGGGATCTTCCCCCTTCCTCAGACCCCTGCCCACCCTTAGCTGGGCACCTGCCATTCTCGGCTCTGCCCGCCCTGGGAGAACCCTTTCCTCTGAAGGGACTGGGCATGGGGAAGGCATCAAGCAAACCATTTATAGCGGGACCCCCCAGAAATTGTAGGCAGATCCTGTGTGCGCATGCCCCCCGAGGGGCAGAAGCTTCTAAGAGGTCTTGACCCAGAAGGGTTAAGGGCAGGGCTAGCCGCGGTGGGCCGAGGGGCTGCTGAGGAAACTCCTGCCTCCCCCACCTGGCCCCCCATCACTCCCTCCCCACCCTGGAAGCCAGCCGGGGGCCTGAGGAGGTGAAATGCACCCCAGGAGGCTGTCCCCTGCCTGCCCCCTCCTGCCACCTCCTGCTCCCCTGCAGGTGGGCAAGTGCCTCTGCGCCGAGGAGTACCAGCAGAAGGTCGTGCCCGTGGTGGTCAAGATGTTCTCGTCCCCCGACCGGGCCCTGCGCATCCGCCTCCTGCAGCAGGTGGGCCCGCCGGACCCGTCCCTCCGCCCGCCTAGACCTCCCCTGGCTGCCGGGGGACCCCTGCCTCATCTCCAGCCCCAAAAGGTGGCTTGAGCCCCTGCTTGGCTGCATGGGCACCCCAGAAATGCCTCCCTCAACACACACCCAGGTGAGGAGCCAGTGGTCTGTGCTCTCAGGAAGTCAGATGGTCGCAGGCTCCTTGGCAGCTTTGGGGTGCCCAGGCTGCAGGCCCCGTTCCTCCTGTCTCCTGGCTGCTGCTCTAGCCCTCTGGAGTGGGGTGGTGTGCGCCCAGGGCAGCAGGAGCACGAGATGGGGAGAGTGAGCGTGGGGGCCCCTTGTGAGCCCAGAAGCATCTCTCCAGCTGCTGATGCACTGGCCCCGCGCAAGGCACCCTCGGGGTGGGGTGCTGCCTCTCACAGAGGGGGCGGTGGGGGCTCTAAGAGGGGCGCAGCACAGCTGGCCTGCTGAACCGGGCTCGTCTAGCACACTCCTTTTTTTTTTTTTTTTTAAAGATTTATTTATTTATGCGTACAAGCTGGGGTACAGGCCAGAGGTGTGGGGCGGCGAGAGGGTTCACCAGAGACAGAGTGGGGAGCAGAACAGGTAGATGGATGGAAATACACTGCTGAGGGGAGCAGCGGGTGAGGCAGGAGAGGTCTGCCATGCCATGTGGGAATCTCCCTGGCCGGGCGTCGAACTCGCGTCGCCGCTGCTGACAGCTCCACGGCGCAGCACTTATCCGCTGCGCCACCAGGGAGGCCCCAAGCACACTCCTTCTTCTCGCCCCCTCCGTGGGCCTGGGGCCAGGTGGGGTGGGAACGCCAGAGACTCACCTGGGCAGCGGAGCCCACCGGGTGGAGAAAACCAACTTAGAGCAGCCCCGCAGCTCTGGTGTGGGGGGGCTGTCTGCATCCTCACACCCCACCTGGGCCACAGATGGAGCAGTTCATTCAGTACCTCGATGAGCCGACGGTCAACACCCAGATCTTTCCCCACGTCGTGCACGGCTTCCTGGACACCAACCCGGCCATCCGGGAGCAGACGGTGAAGGTAGGTGGGGCCAGACCCACCCGGGCCACCCCTGCTTTCCCGGGCGTGGAGGTCGCGTGCTTCTGGCCTCAGCGGCCTTGGCTTCCGCCTGTGGGGCTGAGCTGTTAGAGCGGCATCGGACCGGGCTGAGGGAGCAGCTTACCGCAGGGGCGAGCGGGGGTGTGGCCCAGAGGCCTCACTGAGCGCCGGCCGGCGGCTGCTGGGCGTGCCCAGGCCTGAGGCGTGACGCTGGTCTGAGCCGAGCTCTCAGGGAGACGGGCGCAGGAGGGGGTGGCACCCGGGAGACCAGAGGCGAGTTTCGAGGAGGAGGGAGAACTCGGGTGTCAAAGCTGCTGAGTAGTTTGGTCCGGGGGGCAGTTGACCACTGGCTTTAGCAACATGGAAGCCGCTGGTGCCTTCAGCCCTAGCCATTTGGGGGGCTGCTGTGTGGGGAGGGGCGTTGTGGCATCCCGAGGTGCGTGTGGGTGGGCGGGGAGAGGAGGCAGGAGCACAGACACATTCTGTGTGGAGGGCCCCGTGTCTCGGCCTCCAGGGTGGGGGCCAGGACCAGGTGTTGGTAGGTTTGGGGTGCTTCTTGCTGTTGTCAGCGCCCAGGCCACCGTGGCCTCCGTGCCTTCCTGGGAGGCCGCTCTTCGCAGGGGCCCTCTGCTGCCCCCACAGTCCCCGCTCTCCCGCCCCGCAGTCCATGCTGCTCCTGGCCCCCAAGCTGAATGAATCCAACCTCAACGTGGAGCTGATGAAGCACTTTGCGCGGCTGCAGGCCAGGGACGACCAGGGCCCCATCCGCTGCAACACCACCGTGTGCCTGGGCAAAATCGGCTCCTGCCTCAGTGCCAGCGTGAGTGCCCCGCACGGTGCCGGGAGCCCCCGCCCCACCGAGTGGCCCAGGCTTCTCCCGGGCCAGGCCTCCCTGTGTGTGGGCAGCGGCCCCATGTCTGAAGGGTGGGGGAGCTGTGCCAGGTCACACAGCTAGAGGGGTTGGCCCTGCTTGGCCCCAGGACCGGGAACATCCCCACCCCTGGCGTCAGTGTAGACGCCCGCAGTGCCCGGTTAACAGCAGTGACTGAGTCGGGTTGGGCAGGCGGAAGGGAGGCCCAGAGCGCAGGTGGGGGAGCATGGGTGGGCCCGGCCACCTGGACCAGAAACCAAGGCACAGACTGAAGTCCGTCCCCCCATCCAAGTCGCCAGTGACGAGCTCATGTTTTTCAGACCCTGGGGGCCCTGCGGATGCCTCTGCTCCGGGCAGCAGGGCCTGGCAGTTGAGGGCCCAGACTGCCCCTCTCCTCAGAAGCCCCCTCCCCTGTCCCGCCCAGACCAGACACAGGGTCCTCACCTCCGCCTTCAGCCGCGCCACCAAGGACCCATTTGCACCATCCCGGGTCGCGGGTGTCCTGGGCTTTGCTGCCACCCACAACCTCTACTCGATGAACGACTGTGCCCAGAAGATCCTGCCCGTGCTCTGTGGCCTGACTGTCGACCCCGAGAAGTCTGTGCGAGACCAGGTGAGGCCCCTCGGGCGCGGGCGATCCCTGGGCCCTAGCGGCGGGCTCGTGGGGCTCCGGAGCCTCCAGCTGTGCCCCGCTACCCCGCAGGCCTTCAAGGCCATTCGAAGCTTCCTGTCCAAACTGGAGTCCGTGTCCGAAGACCCCTCCCAGCTGGCTGAGGCGGGTGAGTGGCCACACATTGATTCTTCCTCTGCCATCCCCTTGCCTGTCACCTGTCGCGGCCCCCTTCCACCGCACTGGAGCAGCTGAAAGGTGGGAGAACCCTAGAGAGCACCTCACAGATGGGCGAGGGCAGGCCTAGAGTGTGGGGAGGCGGGTTACAGGTCCCCGTTGTGTCGTTGCTCTCCTTTACCTTCCCTGTGGGAACCGAGGTCCCCACACCTGCCCCCTCCTGCCTCTGCCCAGAGAAGGATGTCCACGCAGCTTCCAGCCCCGGAGTGGGAGGCGCCGCAGCCAGCTGGGCCGGCTGGGCCGTGACAGGGGTGTCCTCGCTCACCTCCAAGCTGATCCGTGCACACCCCTCGGCTTCCCCTGCTGAGGCCAGCGGCCCGCAGAGACCCGTGCCCGAGGGTGAGTGCCAGACCACTGCGCCAGTGGCGGGAAGGGCTGGGGTTTTGGCATGTTCCCAGTTCTGAGACCTTCTGGGGCCCAGCATGTGGGACTCAATAAGCCTCTGCTCCCCAGGACTTCCTGTCCCCGCTCCCACCCCTGTCCCTGCCACACCGGCAACCTCCAGCCACTGGGAGGCACACGAGGCAGACAAGGACGCCGCCGAGGACGGCAGTGCCGATAGATGGGATGACGAGGGCTGGGGCAGCCTGGAGGTGAGTGGGGACCACGGCTGCTGGTCCGGGGGCTTGCGCGGCCTGGCTGGAGTCAGGCCTGTCCCGTCGGTGGGTGACATGGCGCGGCCAGCTGAGCCCAGGGTCCCCTCTGAGCAGGTGGGAAGTGGGAGACCAGTGGGCGGTGGTGGGGCCAACGCTGGCCTTCCCCCCTCTCCTCCTTACGTGCCGCCTCCGCCTGCTCCCGGCCAGCCCTGGTGGTCCTGCTGGGGGTGGCTTGGGTGGGATGAGAACAGAGAGGTGTTGCCTTGAAGGGTACAGGGCAGAGCGCTGGGCCCAAGTTCCCATCAGCTGACAGCAGCTTCTGGCCTCAGGCCACGGGGGAGGGGTGTGTGTGGGCGATCTCGATCTCCTTCCTTAGTCTCCGGCGGCGTGCTGGCAGGCAGGGTTGGCACACGCACTGAAGGGTGGCCTGCAAGGCTCCAGGAGCAAATGAATTGGGAGACCAAAGGGTGGAGCCTGTGGCTAGGAAGGGTCTGGGGGCTTCCTCCCCCTTTGGGGCTCCATGGTGGTGCTCTTCTCCTCACATTGCAGCAGGAGGCTGAGTCTGTCCTGGCCCAGCAGGAGGACTGGAGTACCAGGGGCCAAGCCAGCCGAGCCGGGCAGGTGAGCCTGGCGGGGGGTGGGGGGGCGTGTGCAGGGCGGATCTGGCCTCTCTGCTGCGGCCTGGCACGCCCTCACCCTCCCAACCCCCCTGCAGACGAGCATCTCAGCTCACAAATCCCCTGAGTCTGACTGGAGCAGCTGGGAAGCCGAGGGCTCGTGGGACCAGGGCTGGCAGGAGCCAGGTCCCCAGGAGCCACCCCCAGAGGGCACACGGCTGGCCAGCGAGTATAACTGGGGCGGCGGCCCGGAGCCCAGTGACAAGGGTGACCCCTTTGCTGCCCTGTCTGTGCGTCGGGAGGCCGGTACCCAGGTACTTGGCAGGGTTCTGTGGGAGGCGCGAGATCTGGGGGACCCCGGCTGGGGTCGGCCTCCATTCCAGCCCACCATTCCTTTTCAGCCAAGACGGGACTCCTGGGGCGACGACAACTGGGAGGGCCTGGACACAGAGAGTAAGTGCTTCTGGGGCAGCGGGGGGCTCAGGCCTCCACCCCGGGCAAGCGCTGTCTGGGAGACCCGTGGCCCGACCCGCTCTCAGCCCACGCACTACCCCGTCCCCAGGGCAGGCCAAGGCAGAGCAGGCCAGGAAGAAGCGGGAGGAGCGTCGACGGGAGATGGAGGCCAAACGAGCTGAGAAGAAAGCAGCCAAGGGCCCCATGAAACTGGGAACCCGGAAACTGGACTGAACCACCAGCGCGGGCGCTTCCTGGCCGGACTGATGTATTTATTGTACAAACCATGTGAGCCAGCCCACCCGGCCAGGCGCATCTCACCTGTACATAACCAGAGCCACAATAAATTCTATTTCACACCCCTGTGCTGGGCGGTCCAGCCCCTCCGAGGAGGTCGGGGCTGCGGGGTCGGAGCCCTCCGCCGACAGGAACATCAATTTGCTTCAGAAGCCGAGTAAAGAGGCGCGGTCTGATTTATCAGTTTCTAGAAAAGCCCCTCTGGGAGGAAGGCCAGCAGCCGCCCCAGAGACCTATCTGCCTCTGAGCCAGGCAGAGCCTGTAGAGGCGCCCTCCGGACACCGGGCGCAGGAAGGGTGTGCTGTAGGTGCCCCAGAGTCCCCGGGTCCGAGCCCCGCCCCTAGTTGGGGCAGAAGCGAGAGGCGAGCAAGCCCGCGTGGAGGCGGCGGGAACCTGTCGGTGATCGCCGAGGTCCGGGCGGTTCAGCGGCGGCGCTGAGGCACGCAGGCCCCGTGTGGACGGCTGCGCGCGAAGCCGGCTTTGCAGACGCAGCGGAAGGAACCGCTCGTGTTCACGCAGCGCTCGCTCTTGCACAGCAGCCCGCGCTGGTTCAGCTCTCGGCACTCGTCGATGTCTGCAGGTGGGGTGACAGGTGGAGACTTGGCTAGGGGCGCCGCAGCGGTGCGGCCCTCAGCTTCCAGCGTGGCGTGTTCCGAGGGTCAGGCCCCGCCCCCAGGCTCACCCACGCAGCGGGCGCGGGAGGCGTCCAGCTGGAAGCCCCCGGGGCACTCGCACACCGCGCCACCCGGCCGCGGCACGCAGCGTCCGCTCACGCAGCGGCACTCGTCTGAGTCCTCCTCCGAGCTGTCCTCCTCTGCGTGGGCGGGAGAACACGGACGTCAACGCCTGTGGCGCGTGGCCGCGGACCCCGCCTCCGTGCCCTCCCGCAGCTCACCTCTCGGGGGCTTCCCTAGCAGCAGCGGGCTCGCGTCCCAGAAGGAATTGCTCTCACTCTGCGAAGTCGGGCACTGGGACGCTGGGAGCGGCGGGGCGCGATCAGGGACACTGCTGCACCCCGGCTCCCGCCCCCAGAGTCCCAGCCAACCCACGCCCTCCGCCCAGGCTGCCTCACCGGCACGTGGCGGGCACGGGCGGCACTGGGCGCCCCATCCGCGGCCCTGGCGACAGCAGCAGTCGTCGAAGGTGAGGGCGGGGCCGGCCAGGGGGCCCGCGCACATCCCGTCCTCTCCGCGCTGGCCCCAGCACACGTCCCGTCGTTCCGGGGCACGCTCTGCGGAGCGGACCAGAGTCTGGGAGAAGCCCTAAGCAGGGACCGCCGCCCGCACTCCCTCCAACCACCCGCGCGGGGGCCGCGATGCGGACTCGCCCAGGACCACGTTCGCCCTCACCGGCGGGGCTCTCCGGGAGCTGGCAGTCGCGGCCCGAGGGCCCGGGCACCCAAGGCGCGCGGCATTCGCAGCGGTAGGAGCCTGGTAAATTGACGCAGCGGCCAGGGCGGCAGGCTGCCGGGTCTTGGCACTCGTCCACATCTGCGGGCAGGGGGTGGGGGTGGGGAGGCGGTTACCGCTCGGCCCGGACCCCTGCCCTGCGCCTTCTTCCCCAGGCGGCCGGCGGCGCCTCACCCATCTCCCCCGGGCTCAGACACTGGCGCTGCACCGGGCTGTATTCGGCCGGGGGCGTGCAGGCGCAGCGGTAGCCGCCGCGCGTGTTCTCGCACACTCCGTTCCGGCAGTTGGATTCGTCCAGGCACTCGTCCACGTCTGCGGGGAGGGAACGCTCGGGTGTGGGCACAGGCCTGGGGCCGGGGCTGTGGGCGCGGGAGCCGCGTGCACTCACCCACGCACTCCAGCAGGTTCCCGTCGTAGTAGAAGCCCTGCTTGCAGTAGCACTCGTAGCCGGGCTGCGTGTTCACGCACTTGCCCTCCTTGCAGATCTCCGCCCCGAACAGTGTGCACTCGTCGATGTCTGTTGGGTGACAAGCCGCGGGCGCCAAGTGGCCTTTACCTGCTCGGGCACTCAGGCACCCGCAGGTGGGGAAGAGTGGGCGGGGCTTACCGCCGAAGCCGAGCCTACGCCTTCCGAGAGGCTCCTCCCGGCGGTGACGTGTTAGGGGTGGGGCTGATGGGGGCGGGGCCGTGAGGGCCCAACACAGTGGGCGGGGAAGGTGGGAGGGGCTACCACAGTGGGCGGGGCCGGGGGCTTACCGCGGTGGGCAGGGATGCCGTAGTTGACGATGTTGTTGTCCTGGGTGTAGCCCTTCCCGTCCGGGCAGAGGCTGTGGAACTCCGCTGCGGCGAGAGGGCGGTGTTGGGGAAGAAACGAGGCTGGATTGAGCGCGGCTGGCTGACCGTCGGGCTCAGGTCGGAGTCTCTCACTTCCCACCTCCCCGGGGCAGGGCCATCTCCGTCTTCAAGGGGAAAAGCAGAGGCTGGGAAGGGGAAGGCCTGCGGGCCCTGACCTGAGCTGTAGACGGGGCAGGGGTAGATCTCGCAGTGGTCTCCCCAGCCGGCGCCCAGCGAGCAGCAGCACTCCTGCTGGGTGACGTTGGTGGCCAGCACACTGTCGCAGAACACTGTGTCGTCGAAGTTAAGGTAGCACTCCTTCTTGTGGTGGGGCAGCTCCTCCTCTGAGAGGAGAGGGGGAGGGTGCTCAGGGTGCTACAGGCGGCCCACCCACCACCCTCGTCCCTCTGCTGCCCCCCCATTCCTTGGTTCCCTTCAGCTGCCCTGTGGGAGCCAAGCCCCGTCCTCACTGCGGCACTCAGTGCCCACCCTCGAGGCTGCCCCCAGCAGACACCCTGGCAAAAGAGACGCCCTCAGATTCAGGACAGCAGGTCCAGAGTACAGCGTTCCCCACAGCGGGAAGGTCGCGCAGGTGTTCCGGTTTGAGGCATGGGGTGGGCACTCACCCTCACAGCCGTGCTGGTCCTGGGTGGGCGTGAAGCCCTCGTCACAGATGCACACGTAGGAGCCCTGCAGGTTCTCACAGGCGCCGTGGGGAAGGCACAGGCCCGGGTCCTGGCTGCACTCATCTATGTCTGAGGGAGTGACGGGAAGGGTCAGCTGCGGGGAAGCCAGCCCTTCCCTGGGGTGTGCTAGGGCCTCACACAAGCTCTGCACCTGAACTCCCACTTATTTCAAAATCCACACACCAGGAGGCCACTCCCACCTGTCTGTGCCTGTGAGAGATGGTTCACACCGGACGCTATTATTCATCATCAAACCTGCTGTGACTCCCACTGGGCAGAATGGAGTCCTACCTCAGCTCTGCATTTGAGATCTTTCAGTTTGGCGTCCCTGACAACTTCCAATCTCACCACTCTGCTCTGAACCCCCACCCCTACCCCCAGCTGTGGCCAGGGCACAGCCGGCTACTCGCCCAGAAACACAACCAGCTCCCTCCAGTGTCTGTGCTTTGTGAACACTGTTCTTTGGGGCCTGAAATGCCATCCCATGCTTTTCTCTGCTTAGAAGACCTAGTTATGCCTCAGGGAACCCTATTTACACGCCAGGTCCCCATTCAGCTGCCACTTCCTGGCAGCTCGTCACTAACCAGGACTCTTTCGGCACCCAGCACCCTGAACCGTGAGAATCAGTTTACATGTTGGCCTTCCCCAGCTTGGAACCCGGGGTCGCTGCTCAGTATGTAACAGAGCAGAGAACCTGGCAAACAGTGGGGCGCAGTCACCTCTGTGGGATGAATGCAGATGATGGCCAGCTGGGGAAGACGAATCTATTACTACCCATGAGGGGTCGGCACAGTGCATGGGAAGCACCTGTGATCACGAATGGCCATTGCTACTGTTATTCTAGGTGAGAAGTGGAAGGGGTGAGCGGATGGAGGGCTGGGTGGCTGGGTGGACGGCTGGAAAGCCACACAGGCCGACAGTCTGTCTGGGAGATGACTACTGTTGCTTTTCCTCCTCAGCTCTCAGCCAGCCGCCCATACCTTGGCATTTCCTGCCTCCTACCAGCCGATGCCCCTGGGGACAGAGACAGCGGTAAGAGCCATTGGTGTTGACGCAGTCGCCCCCGATGCAGGCTGCAGGGAAGTCACACTCGTCGATATCTGTAGGGACCAAACGTGTAGAGACTCTCAGGGCCGACCCCACTTGCAGGGCCTGAGCCCGCCAGTGCTTCCCCCAGAGCCCTGGCTCGGGCTGGTACCCCGGGCCCCTCGTGGATCTGGACAGGCTGGACTGGCTGAGCCTGGCTTGGTCACATGGCGTCGCCGGGCCTGGGCAGTGGAGGGCCGGGGAGAGGAACAGGTCAGTCCCCTCACCCTGGCAGCGGCTCCGGTCCCTGGACAGGTGGTAGCCGGAGAGGCACTGACACTGGAATGAGCCTGGCGTGTTGGTGCAGAGGCCGTTGTCACACACGTCCCCAGCCTCACACTCGTCCACATCTGCGGGGCACAGGGGGTATCAGAGGGTCAGGATGGGGTGGTGTCAGGCTTCTGCTACCCTTCGCCCACTCCTGGCCGTCATCGGGGGCCTCGGTGCTGAAGCCAGGACCAGAGAGAAGCACCAGGTGCTCACCCTGTTCCCCGCGACGCACGCTCTGGCGCTGTCAGGGACCCGGCGCCTGGGCTGATGCCAAGAGCTGGGTGTCCCCATCTTTCTCCACCTCACTGCCTCTCCCCATGCTGCCCTGGGCTTCTGTGCCCCAGCTGCTCTCACTTCTGCTCTCCCCTGCTCCTACCTGCCGCAGCCCCCTCCTCCCCGGTAAATAAGCTCCCCAGTTTTGACAGAAGAGCTTCTTCTGCAGCAGAGGCGCTTGCTCTCCCTCGGCCTGCAGGCCTCGCCACCGGACGCTTCTTGTTATCTACACTCCTGCCCCCTTCCAAACCACACTTCCGCGGGGGGGGACAGTTGGCCCCCTGCCAGCGTCCCCACCCTCTCTGCTGCCAGTGCCACCTCCAGAGTCACTGTCCCCGTCTTCCTCCCATCCTAGGACTTAGCGGCAGCCCAGCCTCTGACCTGACACTCCTGACCCCTCAGTTCTGGGGCCGTCACCCCCAGAACACAGTGCTTTTTGGCCCTCGCTGCCCTGCTGTGGGCCTCTCAGCAGCTGCTTCCTTCCCACCAGCTCTGTAGTTCCCAGGTCTCCTACCCACCTTCTCTTGAAGGTTCTTCCCATGAACCTCTCCTCTGCCTCTTGGCCTCTGGAATTCGGGTGCTGAGTGGGGCCGGAGCCAGCCGCCAAGCTGAGCACTCTCGGGCCTGGGCCACTCCCTCCTGCCCCTGTCAGGCCAGACCCCAGAGAGGCTAAGAGCCGCCCCTCCCCCCTCAAGTCTGGACTTCTGGGAAGCCCCTAGGCAGCCCCCCTGGGCTTGGACAGCTCCGAGCAAGTCCCCTACTCCAGGCGTTTCACTGTTTATGGAGAGAATTAAGGCTAATCTTTAACGACCTGAAAATCCCGGCCTCCACCACGACTCCCTTCCTGATAGACCAAGAGATGACCTCTGTCCCTGCCGGCGCCTCTGCCTTCCTCCCTCCTCTCCAGCTGCCCTGCCGTCCCCTCCCCTGCCTCGCTCACATCTATTCTTCGGTCTGTACCCCAAGACCCCAGTCTGGTGGTCTCATTCTTCCTCACTCGCTGCCTGCTCCTCCCAGCTTCCCACCCAGCCCAGAAGCCACCCTGCCGAGGTCTCCAGGGAGTGGGTCACCTCCCCCGTTATCGACGATACAGAAACCGCACTGATGTGTTCAGCTCATCCCCCAGGGCCCTGGAAGCCTCTGTGCCCCAGCTTCTCAGCTGCTGCCCCCCGGGCCTCCAGCTTCTATCCCCTTGGCCACGGTCGATGTGGCAGCACCCATGAGGCTCTGCTGAGGCTCCCCTCCTAGGCTGAACAGGTGCACCCCAAGGCTCCACGGCCCCTAAGTTCCACGGTTCCAGCTGGTGTGTTTGACCCAAGGCTCCCAGTCCATGGACCCCCCGCTGCTGGTCTCTCCACACATCTGACTAGTCCCACATGAAACTCAGTGTCTTCTAAACATGCGCCACCCATTGGGGGGGGCACTGATCCCAGTGAATGCACCACCCACTGAGTCACCCGAACTGGCACCTGCAGGTCCCTCACTCAACTCTTTCCTTTGCCTGGACATCCAGACAGCACATCCAGGTAACATGAGCTAGTGTTTCGCTAATACCACATCAAACTGTGACCATCCTGAGGCCACTCCTCCCATGGCCACCGTCTGTCCTAGCCCCCTCCCATACTCGGCTGCGCTGCTCCACACTCCGCAGCAGGAAACTTTTAAAGCCAGAGGTGAAATTGTCACTTCCCCTTAAAATGCTTCAGGTGCCTCTTAACACCAGCAGGATGAAGCTTGACCTCTGAGGCAGAGCTTGGGGGCCCTCCAAAAGGTAGGGACCTGCCCTTCAGCAGTCAGGTTCGGCCCCCAACACCCGTTCATACCTCCCAGGTTCCTGCACGCCCTATTTGGTTTTGTATCTCTGAGGCTGCAGGTGCTGAGCGCTCTGCCTGGTGCTGTTCCTGCTCCCCTTTCTCTGCTTGGCTAATTCTTGCCCATCCTTCAAGACAGCTCAGGCCTCCCTCCTCCCAGCTTCGCTGGGGTTTCCTAGGGTCACCCCAACTTCATCCACGCCACAGCTCCCAGCACTAGTCTGTCTGATGTTCTGCAGTCTCTCAAATGCCAGCCCCTAGCCCACCTCCTGGTGCATAAGAAATATGGGGGAGGGGAGATACTAACATCTTCCCCATTCTCTTATAGCTTTTTTCCCCCCCTTAAAATTTAAGCCCTGCAAACGCAGCTTCAAGCCTTGCCCTCTAAGACCCTTCCTAGGTGGAATTCTGGTGGCTCCGTTCTGGGGTAGGCTCGCTGAGAGACTGAGAGGATACAGCAGGGAACCGGCAGGTGAACAGGCTACCTCTTGCCCATCCCTTTGAGGATCCCCAGCTTCAGCGCGCGAGTAGTGGCCGATGGCCCTGGGGACGATGGGGGCTGGCAAGGGGGGCACAGAGCTTACCCAGGCAACTTCGGCCGTCAGGCGCAGGCGCGTAGCCCTGGGCGCACGTGCACCGGAAGGAGCCCGGGAGGTTCTCGCACCAGCCGGGCGAGCAGGGGCTGCCCTCGGCGCACTCGTTCACGTCTGCGGCAGAGAAGGCGCGCCTCGGACTCCGCCCCGCTGGACCGTGCACCGCGAGGGGTGGGAGTCCACTCCAGCCGAGACAGGGTAGGGGTGCGGACCCCTCTACTCCCGGGTGGTCCCGTCTGGAGTAGACGCTCACCACCACTAGCCGCGCCCCCGCCCCATCGCGGGGGCAACTCCAGGACAAACCTCACTAATTAGCCTTCGAGGCTGCGCCCCCCCCCCCCGCCCAACCTGCGAGCCGGGCCCCGCCCTCACCGCGGCAGGCCCCGCCCCCCTGGCTGCGGTAGCCGGGCTGGCAGGCAATGCACTTGAAGCTCCCGGGTTTGTTCTCGCATTTGCCATCCGGGCAGGAGTTAGGGTCTCGGCACTCGTCGATGTCTGTGCAGGAGGGAGCAGGAGGGGGCCCGTTTGGGGACATCGTGGCCGGCCAGGCCCTCGGGGTTGTCCGCCGGGCCGCCCTCCGCCCCAGGTCGACGAGGTGACCCAGGCCCTCTGGGCTCCCGCAGAGGCCCCCAGCTGGCAGAGACCGGAGTCCGGGCGCCCCGCCCCACCCCTGGCAGAGGGACAGGTGAGGACTTCCATGAGCCTGGAAAGGCCCGCACCTTCGCACACGGGCGGCCGGGAGGCTTTGAGCCGGTAGCCGGGGTAGCAGTTGCACTTGTAGTGGCCGGGGAAGTTGATGCAGAAGCCGCCGTCGCCGCACAGGTGGGGCTTGGCGCACTCGTTCAGGTCTGAGCGGGAGGAAGGGGGCGCGAGCGCAGTGCCGGGCGCGGCGCGGGGGGTGGCACAGCGCAGCTGGGGGAGGGCCCGCTGCACTCGGCCCGCGCGCCGGCGCCGCCCCTGCCCGGCCCGCCGCGCTCACCCACGCACGAGCGCCCCCCGGCGCCCACGTGCAGGCGGTAGCCGCGGTTGCAGTGGCAGTTGTAGGAGCCGCCGGTGTTCATGCAGATGCCGCGCCCGGCGCCGCACGGCTCCGCCTCGCACTCGTTCACGTCTGGGAAGGACACGCGGGCGGGGGCGCGTCACAGGGGTGTCGGGAGCCTGCGCCACCCCGGCCGCCCACCGCCCGCGCTCACCCACGCAGTAGCGGTGCTGCGGGTGTGACCGGTAGCCGGGGTTGCAGTGGCAGGAGTAGTCCGAGGGGCCCGGGACGCACTCTCCGTGCCCGCAGATGTTCTGGTTCAGGCGGCACTCGTCTGTTTCTGTGGCGGGCGGAGCAGAGAGCCGCTCACTTTGTGCCACGCCCCGGGGAGGGAGGGCGGGGATCACCCATGCCTAATGACCCCAAGACCCCAAACCTGGCCACACCGTGACCTGGGTCCCGGTACACCCCTACTTTTCTCCTACAGTTTCCTACACCTCCATCCCAATATCCCCCATATTCTGACCAGATCTCCCCAAACCAGGAAGACCCCAGCCAGCTCCCTGTCATTGCTGTCTTCTCAGCTTCATACTCTGAACCTTCATACTGCCATCCCTACCACTGCTTGCCTCCAGTCACCCCAAACTCAGCCACATCCCTCAGGGTCCCTCAGTCATCCAATGCCCTGACCCAAGGGGCTATGAAGGGGCTTCTCCCAGTCACCCCAATATTTAAAACCCTGCAGCCTCCTTCATGCCAACACCCCTTGCCTCAGAGAACTGGACCCCCATTCTAGAGTGAAGGCTTTCTGTCTGTCCACTCCAGGGCGGCCAGGAGCTGGCTTCCGGGATTCCCGGCTAGCCCCTCGGTTGGGCATAGGTGGTCAGATCCAGAACCACCCTAACGCCTTTGTCACGAGCCCCAGGACTCCCGGCCTCCTGAGGGGCCCTGCCTGCCCTCCCCATGCAGCCCAGGCCTGTTGCTCCTCTCTGCCCACACCACACACGTGGCTGGGGCTTTGCAGGCTGTTCTCTGCCTGGGGGGCCTCTTCTTCAGTGTCCTCAACGCCCCCTCTCAGAAGTGTCCCCAGGGCCCTGGGTCTTCCCCTGCACCCTCTTGGGCCCCAGGCCTGCCCCTGGACTGTCCGAGCCTGTGCGTGCCCCCCGGGCATCCTAAGCCCTCTCCCTGGAGCTCTGCCAGGCTCTGTGTCTCACTGGGTCAGCGTTGGTGGCTGCAGAGTTCACGCATAATTGGACTTAAATTTGGCTGGGCTGTGCGGCCTGGGGCAAGTTACTGAACCTCTCTGAGCCTCACTTTTCTCATCTGGAAAACAAGACAACCAGTGCCCACTTCACAGAGCCTGAGGTTAAGTGATATTTAATATGGAAGAATCTTCAGCCAGGGTCTGGCACAGGGCCACTGCTCAGGCCTAACTAGCAATTATTACGGTGCCCCAAGCCCCACAGTCACTTCCCACAGCCTTTGGGGACAAAGCCAAGCCTCTGACTGGACCCCTGGCCTGCCCTCCCCTGGCGCAGGCGCTGCGCTGTGGCTCCCCCTCCCCGCCGGGCTTCACGTTCCCATGCCGGAGCCCAGACCCAGCTTGCTATGGCCCCTGCGCAGCCTGCACACCCCGCCCCCCCACTTCTCAGCAGCTCCCACATCCTTACAGCCCTCCCTCCCGGACAGTCTGCCCATCAGCACCCCCCACGTCCTTCCTTCCTTGATTTATTTTTCATCGCATTTTTAAGCCACACGACAAACTCTAATCTGTTGTCTCTGCTCCGCAAGGTCAAGGAATTTTTGTCTGTTTACTGCAAACAGTGCCTGACACATAGTAGGGGCTCCATAAATATTTGCTGAATGAATGAATGAATGAATGAATGAATGCGCTCAGACTGGGCCGACCACTGTAACGCCCCGGTTATCTGAGGGCCGAGTGCGGTTGCTTCTGCCCGCAGAGGCATCCCCAATTTCCCCCACCTCCTAGGGCTGGCACACAGTATGCCCTCAGGAGTGTTAGCGCAGCGCGCAGACTGGTTCAAGCGGGCAGGGAAGGCGAAGACCCAGCTAGGGGCGTGGCCTATGCGGAGCGTCCTGGGGCGGGCGGCTCTTACCTGTGACCTGGGTCGGCGCGATCTCCACGGCGCTGCGGGACGGGGGCAAGTCGGGCAGGAACCAGCGCATGGTGGGCGGCGAGGGCCGGGAGATCAGCTCTGCGGGCAGCCGCGCGCACCGTCGGGAGGGAGAGGAGGCCGAGAGGGCGGCCGCTCTCCCCCAGGCCACCCGCGGGGTGCTCACCCCCGCTTCACCGCCCCCTGGAGTCCAGGCTGTGCACCTCCCCCACCCCTCCCTGGGGCGCCGGACGCGCGCCCAGCGGCGCAGCTCACCGGGGTAGGGCCGCGCAGGGGCCGTGGTGGCGGCCGGGTGGCTCTGCTGTGATGACTGCTCCTCTATCACTGGCTGCGGGTGACAGAGGGTGAACCCCCTGTCTCCCCAGGCTCCCCACCCCTCCTGCCTGGGCTCTCATACTCACTGAGTCCGTGCTCACCCCTGCAAGGGAAGGTATGGGGCCAGTAAGTGTTGGGCTGGGAGAAGAGAGTCAAGCCTGGGGGGGCAGTCGGGGAGCTGCAGTTAGGGTCTCTTAGGGGTCAACAGTCAGGCCTCTGGGCCAAGTGTCGAGGGTCAGATCTGGGGATGGGGAGGGTTTGCACTAGTGGGGTCCTTGGCTAGTAGAACAAAGTGTAGAAGGTTACAGCCAGGGTCAATTCCTGGGTCAGGGGTCAGAAGGTCAGACCGGGGCAGCATGTGGGGAGGCTCAATGGCCTGGTGTGAAAATCAAAGGGGTCCCAGCTCTGGGGGGTTAGTCCTCCGAGAGTGACACCCAGGCTCAGATCCCAGGTTGCAGCCTTGGTGATGTGGTCAGAGCGGCAGCTCCGAGGGGCTGCGGTTCGGCCAAGTATTAGGAGGGGGGTTAGACGCAGGTCCTCTGTGGGCGTGGGGGTTTAGCCTCGGGGACAGAGGGCCTGCCAGACCTCTCTCTTCTTCTGTGTCCTCAGGTGGCGGTGCCCGGCTGGGGCTTTCAGGAAGCTGCTGGGGCTTGGGGGGGCCGTCGGGGTGCAGGAAAAGGGAAAAGTCACTCTCGCCCTGAATGGTGAGCGTCTGGTGGGAGGTGAGGATGTGGTACCCCTTCCCAGCCGGACAGATCTCCTTGAAGGCAGCTGTGGCCAGAGCAAGGGGCAGAGATGTGAGCGTTCCCTGGACAGACACACAGACAGCCGCCCGCCCCACTCGCCCCAGGCTCACCGGTGCCATCGGCGGGGCAGCGCTGGCACCGGGCGCCCCAAGCCTTGCCGACGCTGCAGCAGCAGAGCTGGCGGCTGAGGCGTGTGGTCAGTGGGTGCTGGCACTGGTGCTCAGGGCTCACCAGGCGGAAACACAGGCTCTTCTCCTCCGGCTTGTCTGCTGCAGGGGCCACGGTGGGGGTAGGCATCGGGCGCTGAACGCTGCCCACGTGCCCCTCCCAGGGGCCCCAGGCCTTGGCTCTCTGGCCCAGACAACCCTGGATCGGCAGGTGTACTCTGACCACATATGACCCTGAATTCATGTGACCCCTGAAATCTGTGACTGCTGACCCACTGACACCCCTGATTCTAGCCACTCTAGACTTCACCCCTAGAGCTCTCAAATCCTCGATCTCATAGGACCGTGCCTCCACATAACCTGACCCCAGGTGACCTCATGTGACCTCTGACCCCCCATCCTATCTGTTCTGGGCATTGGCCCTGCTGCAGTCACCCTGTGAGCCCACCCTGACCTCGGTGACCTCTGATCCTTGCTGCTCAGGCCCTTTCCCCTCCCACCCATGCCTCTGCCCTCCAGGGGCCCAAGCCCCCGTCTCACCGATGCACTGCGTGCGCGAGGGGCCCAAGCTATGGCCCGGTGGGCAGACACAGCGATAGGAGCCAGGGCTGTTGAGGCAGTCCCCATGGCGACACATGCCCGGCATGGTGCACTCGTTGATGTCTGTGACAAGGCGGAGTGTGGGCCCTCCAGTCTGGGGCCACAGGGCGACAGCAAGCTGCTCCGAGAACCATGGGGTGCTGCCCCAGCCCCCCCTCCTCCCTCGCCCACCATGGGACCCCCCCAGTGCCACTGGCCTGCTCCCCAGCCCCAGCTGGCCGTACCCTGGCAGTGTGTGCTGTTGAGTCTCTTGTAGCCCTGGGGGCAGTCGGTGCCTACCTCCCCACGAACGGGCCCTGGCTTCTGCACCCCGGTGTCTGCAGAGAGAGGAGAGCATGGCGAGGGGGGCACTGGGGCCCCTGCAGGGAGAGGCAGAGTGGGGTGTAGAGAGGAACTGGGAGGATGAGGCTGCACTGGCCCCACCAGAGGGGCAGGGGTGCCCACGAAGCCCAGACACTCACACTGCAGCTGGGGGCACTTGTGGCATTTGCTCTGGCCCCAGGCGGTGCCAATGCTGCCGCAGCAGTCCTCCTGCTTGGTGAGGCCCGGGAGGGGGTTGCTGCCACACTAGGGGGCGCACAGGGACGGGTCACAGGGTGCCCTGATCCCACCCGGCCCCCTCCTGAGGCCCGCCTCCTCCCACCCCCTTCAGACTGCAACCCCCTGCGAATCCGATGAGGCGGGCGGGCCCACCCTGAGGGCACAGGGGCGGCTCCAGCCGGTGGGCGGATCCACTCACAGGCTGCTTGGGCAGCGTGTCCTGGAAGCAGCGGCCCAGGGGCTTCTGGGTGGGCGGCCGGGGGTGCACGGGCTTGGGGTGCGGCAGCAGGTGCTGGGAGGGCGCTGGGCCCTCGGCGTGCGACCCCTCGATGCGGTGCACTTGCACGGAGGCCTCAGGCGGGTGGTGGACGCGCACGTTCACCACGGGGGGCGGGGCCTGCACTGGGGGCGGGGCACGGTGGCCTCAGGGCTGCCCCGGCCGCAGGTGGCGGTGCCCGCTCCTCCAGGTCCGGCCTCCGCCTGGGGCCCGCCACCCTAGTGCCCGCCCGCCTCGGCTGCCCGGGTCTGCCCGTCGTCTGGTACCTTCCGCCGAGATCTGTCCTGGCCCGAGGGGCACCAGGAAGGCTGCATGCTGGGCAGGGGGCCCCTCCCCGGGCCCGGGAGGATCTGCGATCACCTGGACCGCGTAGATGGCATGCTTGCTGGCCACAGACTCGCCCTCCGGTGCCAGGGGCGACAGCGCACCTGTGGACAGGGCCCCGGCCCGGCCTAGCCCAGGGCCTGAGCTGCCGGTGCCGGTGCCAGCTCCTCCCGCGGGCACCTGGCAGAAGCGACCCGTGAAGTCCGGGGGACACAGGCACTGGTTTCGCGAGGAGCACTGGCCGCCATTCATGCAGGGCAGAGGGCACACCACTGGGGAGGGGAGGTGGATCAGCGTGGCCACCCAGCCCCAGCCCCAGGCTTAGCCCCCACCCACATCCTGCACGCCCCTGCCCTCTCCTGGCGGCCCACTGGGGCCTCCTTGGGAAGCCGGCTTTTGTAGCAAACCAACACATCGCGCACGGAGAGAAACTGCCCTCTAGGCCCCCAACATCCTGGCACCGCCTTCTGTCTAAAGTCTCTACTTCAATCCTAGGCATAGGCCACGCACCAGCTGTGGCCCCAGCAACCCCATCCGGTGCCACTGTAGGAGACGATGCTATGCAACTGTAGCAGGTGCCCGGGACACAGCGGGCATTTAATAGATGGTAGCAGGTGCTGCTGCTGAGGGGTAGCCTTTCCCTCCTCGAGCTTTCCCCCCAGACCTTCCTGGAAGCGCCTATCGATCTGTGCCTCCTCTTCTGAGTTCTCCCGGCGGCCTCAGCCCTCTTGGGACTCTCCCTCTGTCTGCCTCCACCCCAGGGCCCACACCCGCCACTGCCAACGGGCCACATCTCTAGCCTCCCCTGCCGGGACCTCTATGGGGCCCTTCCACCCAGGGGCCACTGCCGGAAATGGGCATCCTGTCTCTACCTCCCCTTGACTTTGGACCACTGCTGGGAACCCCCACCCGCCCAGCATGGCTCCATCTCTCCCGCCCCCACCCTGCCCAGCTGCAGCCTCTGTCCATTTTCCTGTCCTTTTCCCCTCCTCCCCCTGCCCTCTGCTCCTCCCCTGCCTCGGGCCTGGCCACCCAGGCTCTCCGCTGCTTCCTG
This sequence comes from Scalopus aquaticus, assembly GCA_004024925.1. NCBI lineage: Eukaryota > Metazoa > Chordata > Mammalia > Eulipotyphla > Talpidae > Scalopus > Scalopus aquaticus. The sequence goes on along the minus strand of PVIJ01007881.1, from coordinate 53,820 downwards.
CCTCTCAGCCTGTCATATCCCAGCACCCCAGGCAATGTTCTGGCAGATTCCACATTCCGCCAGCCCCACTGGCTTCCAGAGGTTCAAGGCTCTGAGGTCCCACGCAGACCTTTCGGCCAACCCCAAGTTCGTCCCACCTGCACCCCAGGCCTCATTTCTCCTCCTGCAGTGGCCACGTCCTCTGCCCCCCAGTTTTATTCATGCCACCCCATCTCCACATGTCCAACCTTACCCCTTCAGTTCCAGCTCCTCCGGGACGGGAGCCTTTCCTCATGTCCCACTCACCCCGCTCCTGCTTCTGCGCGCCCACCCTCTGCCCCAGATCTGCCTGGCACCTGACTTGGTTATGCTCATGTCTGTCTCCCTCCTCCAAAAGGGGTGCTGGGCAGGGCAGGGCCAGGTCTGCCTCAGCTCTGGGCCCCAGCGGAGGTGCAGGGGTGTGGCTGGGCCAGAGGATGTGACACACTGTTACGTGGGTCCCCTCCCACCGCACCTGGAGCGGGGCCCTGAGCTCAGGCCCCAGCCCCAGCCCCTCTCTTGCCTGCCCCAGCCCTGGCCTCACTTCCCAGGATTGGAAGGTGGGGATCGGGGCGGCTAAGAGGACCCCAGCCTGGCCCATCCTGTCTGGTCTGACGGGGCAGGACTTGGGGTAAAAGAGGTTGCCCTGGGCCAGAGGGGCTGGATCCTCTCCTTCCTGCCTCCCGTGCGTGAGTCACCCGGAGCGGTGAGGGTGACCTCCCAGTGACACCCGCCCACTCGCCTGGGCACGGAGCCTGGGGGATGTGGGCAGCTCGGACGGAGACAGCGACCTCGACAGGATGGCAGGGGGCCGGAGAGGTGGGGCGCATGAATACTCCAAAGCACAGTCATCTCGTCTCTCATGCACACGCACATGCACACATGAGCACACGCATTCTGCTACCAACACTGGCTCACGTAAACACTCCCAAAGTGACTGGAAACTCGCACCAAGATAACAACACAAAGAAACACACAATCACAGCATGCCCCTGTGTGCACCCCCCATGAGAACTGAGAGCCACATCGGGGGTCCCTCAGGTCTGTGAGTGGTATGTGAGAACAGAAATGTGTAAGAGGGGCTGTTTTGCTGGTGCCATCCGGGGCTGGCCTAATTACCCTGTCCAGGAGGGTAATTACTGCTGGGACACCTCCCTCAGCCTGGCCCGCAGGGCCCTTCGGGAGGAGAGCCAAGCCCCAGGCCTGGCCCTTTGAGGAGGGGAGAGGTGGGCTCGGGAGGACTGGGGAGGTCATAGGGCGTCAGAGGGCTGGGCGGGGAGACTCTGAGGGCTTCTGAAGCGGAGCCTTGAGAGCTCCTGGGGGAGGCATAGATGGGGCTGGGGGGGAAAGGGAGTGAGGACCCAAACCAGCCCCTGTCTCCAGGCCTACCTCCAAGTCCTTAGGCCTCGACACCCTCCCTGCCCAAACCTTGCTGACCGCTGCTGCCTTCCCTGCCCTGATGTCCCTCTTCCCCCCACAGGAGGCAGGTGCCTGCCCCCACCCGCCTGGCTTTAGGCATTTTAGAAAGACTTTTCCTGTTTGTTCCAGCAAGTCTGTTTCTGGGGGGGTGGGGGAGGGAGGTATTGGCCCCTACAAAGTGCTGACCCTCATTCCCTCTCGGAACCCAGCACCGTCCTAGAGGCCTGCATCCCGGGTACCCCAGGCTGAACCCACCACCTAGGCCTCAACCCCAACCTTAAGAGCAAGGCTCCGCCTCCAGGCAGCCCTCCCAGAGCACGGTCCCCCATGCCCCTGGCACCTTGGGGGCCCCAGGCCCCGGAGCTCTGCTCTCGGTACCCCTGGCCTCCCTCCCGCCTCCAGGCCCCACTCTGCCCATCACCCCTATTTCTTCCGGGCGCCGATCCTGCCCCGCTCCCGTCCCCGCGCGAGCCCCCGGCCCTCACCCACGCGGAAGCCGGAGCCCGTGAGCGTGTCGGTGCTGTGGCCGTTCTCTCCGATGAGCGTCATGTTGGAGCCCTGCTGACAGCTGTCCCGACACTGGCCCTTGAGGCAGGTCCGCTTGCAGATCACCGGCGCAAAGACCACCTTGAAGCGCTCGCGGGCCAGCGCCCCGCCCCCGCCGGCGCCCCGCTCGCCCGCCGGCCCCCCCTCGGCCCCGCCGCCCGGGCCCAGCAGCGGCAGCAGCAGCAGCGCCAGCAGCCCCGCCGCCCCCGGCCCGCGCATCTCCCGGGCCGGGCCGCCAGCCGCCCCGCGGGGCCCGGGCATCCGCGGCCGCAGGTCCCGGGGGGCGCGCCGGGGCGGGGGCTATGGTCCCGCGCCCGCGGGGGACGGCCGGCCGGCGGGGAGCCCCGGGAGGGGGGTCGCGAGCGCAGCAAGGGGCAGGAAGCGTGCGGGCGGGGGCGGCGGGGGCGCCCAGAGCCGCGCGGAGAGGGAGGCTGGACTGCGGGGAGCCCGGAAACTTCCGCCGCCCCGGGAGGGAGCCCCGCTACTGCCTGGGCCGGGGCGGGCGAAGGCCCCAAACTTAGGCGGGAGCGCGGAGGCCCGAGCGAGCGGCGGCGGAGAGGAGGAGCGAGCCGAGAGGAGGGCGCCGGCCCGCTGCGCGCCTCCCCCGGCCGGGCCGCCGCGAAGCAGGGAGCGCGGGCAGGACGCAGGGAGAAGTGAGCAGTTGTTTTCCCTGGCTGCCGCGGCGCGGCGGCGCGAGGGGGGCTGGGACGCTGGCCCCGGGCCAGGGAGACAGTTTTTTCTTCGGTTTAAAGCGTCGTCGCGGCCGCCTGGAGGAGCGAGGGTGGACGGCGGGGGGAGGCTAGAGGCCGCCCCACCCCGCGTGCCCGCCCCGCCGGAACCCGCCGCCGCCGCCGCGCTGGGCCGGGTCCAGAGGGCCCTCACCTGGGACCCGCGGCCGCCGCCAGATTCCTCCGGGCGGGGCCGCCGGGCGGCTCCCGGCGGGAAACCGAGGCTGGGGGCGGCAACCCGACCTCGCCCCGGCCCCGCAGGCCGTGGGGGACCAGGTGGGGCTGGACCCTCGCCCCGCCGCCCTTTTCCAGCACCCGTGCGCAGGTGGGCGGCTCACCCCGCCTCCTCCCGAGTCTCTCTGGTCCTCTCAAAGGACTGGAGTTAGGGGGCCGCCCTTTGGCCAGGGGCTCACTAAGGCCCCAGGAAGAAGCCCAGAGAGAAGCACAAAGAACCAGACTGGAAACCCAGCCTCCTTGCCAACCCCCTCTAAATGACTTCCTGGTGCCCACCCTGCACCCCCCACCCCCACCCCTTGGCCTTGTCTGGCCGGGCTGGCGGGGCCTGGCTCTGGGCCTCAGACACTCTGGAATCGCCAAGCTCTGAGCTCAGGGCCTGGCCCCCTTCCCAGGCTAACAGCCGGGAGGAGGGGGGTGCTGCCCGAGGGCCCAGGGGGCTGAGGAGGGGCACCACTGGGGCGGGCAGGGGTTGGCAGGGACTGGGCAGTTTGGCCAAGGCTGGAGAGCGATGAGGCCTGTCCGCTGCTCTGGAAAGGAGACCCTGGAGCACTGCCCTGGCCGGGCCCCAGACTGCCCTCGGGGCCTGGCTGGGAGACCCCAGGATTCAACCTCTGACTTCCAGAGCTCAGCCGGGAGTGGGTGTGGGTCCAGAGCAGGACGCAGGGTGACAAGGAACCCTCCGTCGGGTGCCCGCGAGGTTGCCGCCTGGCCGGGTCAGGAGAGCACATTTCTGACACACCTGTGCAAGGAACTGTTTCTGTTCTGAGGGTGGCTAGATCTGGGTGGCTTTGGGGGGACTGAGGGAGAGCCTTTAGGGGAGCCCCTGCTTGAATTTCTTAGTGGGCTCAGGTCCTGTTCATAAAGTCTGATTTTTCGGGGGGAGGGAGGAGGCCCGCAGCCCCAGGGAATCCCTGCTGGAACCAGGAGGGGCAGCTCCCAGCCTTGCACCTGCCTAGGTCACGCTGAGGTGGGACTCGCAAGGCGCCCCAGACACCCGCGTGCGTGCGTGCGGGTGGCCGCAGTCCTTGTCTCCTCACAGTCCTGCAAACCCGACCTGACCAGAGCACAGTCTAGTGGGGGCGGGGGTGTCTCACCAAGTCTCAGTTTCCTCACCCGCGAAATGGGATCTATTCATCCCACAAACTGAGGGCCTGCGCATGCCAAGCCCTTGTCAAGGAACAGCCAACCTTCTCGCCGCCCTCCCGGAGCTTCTGTACTGGGGGCCAGGACGTGACCAGTGTGTGCACAGTGGGCCACAACAGACGACAGCAGAAAGCAGAGGCCTGGGGGGACTGCCGGTGGGGCCTGGAGGCCCAGGAAACCCCTCTGACAAGGGTCTTCTGAGCTGGAAGCTGAAGGAGGCTGCAGTTAGCGGCGGTCACCAAGGCTGAGGGGAGCCCCCGGGGGGCCCCAGGCAGGGACTGCATCAAGGAGACAATTAACAAAGGTTTAAGGGGTGCTGAGTGTAAGATGCTTTAAGATGCTCACGGGATGTCAGGCCTGGAGACTCAGGCCCCGGCCTGCAGGGGCATTTGCAGCCACAGGAAAAGATGGGCCCAGCTCAGAGAGAAAAGGGGCCAGGGACACCCCGCATGGGCCCTCCCAGGGCAGGGAGAGGAGGCAGCGGCAGTCAGAGGCGCCGCAGAGGGAGCAGCTGGCAGGAGCAGGGCAGAAACCAGGAGCGAGGTCCTGGAGGAGCGAGCATTTCGGCAGGAGGGTGCAGGCGACACAGTCTGCAGCTGCTGAGTTACATGGGGGTCGTGACTGCCTTTCCCAGGGGCTGGCGCGGGGACCAGGCACTGAGCGACGAAAGCAAGGCCCCAGCCGGTGGGTGCGGTGGGCGTTCAGCGATGTCACCTGTTGCCGTCATGGGCCAGCGGGATGCAAGGCAGCTCTGCCTGAGACGGAGGGCACTAGGCTAAAAGGGCTAGGGTGAAACCCTGGCGCTGGCAACAAGGGAACACTGAGCACCCCTGAAGGGACTGGGATGGGAGCCATCACCCCCTTACCTAACTGGAGCTCTGGAGGGCTGCCCCACCGTGGGAGCGGGGTGCCTGTTCACCTGCGGCCTGCAGGAGCGCCTCGGGCAGAGAAACACCACCCTCCCCTCCTCGCCTCTGGGCCTCCCAGGGCTGAAGCTAAGGAAGATGGTGGCAGAGGGCTGGGGCTGGGGGGGGGGGGTGTTCACACAGAGCTTAGCCCAACTCAGGGAAGATGGTGCAGAGTGGCTCTGTGGGCCGACCGTGCCACCCGCACGCGCTTGGCCTCTTGGCCCACTCTCTCCTCACCTCCTGTGAGGTGTTAGGGCGCATCGGCCCACTGGGCAATGTCCATGCCTCAACACCAGGTTGTGGGGAAAGAAAGTAACTTGATTGCAAATTGATTGGCAAGGAGGCAGAGCCTAAACTCAAATCTGACACCCCCCACCCCTGCCCCGATCCAGGAAAGGGACGGGGTTAACACTGATTTGGGGGAGCAGGGTTGAGAACAAAGGAGTTAAGATTGAAAAGTGGGTTGCGGCAAAGAAATGTGCCCTTAGCCACAGGTTCACCAGCGAATCGCAGGACAGTCCAGACGGGGTCCGCGGAGAGGCTGGTCTTCACGCCGCTGGGGCGCTAAATCTCTGTGGGTGGACGTCGCCTCCCTTGTGTTTTCAATCTCCTCGCCCAGCGGCCTTGAGGCTCACTCAGCTAGAGGTTAGCCACTTCTGCCTGCTCAGGCTGGGCCATCAGCAGCTTTGATTACGCCTCAAAGAGAAAGTGAGATTTGGGTTTGTTTGTTTTTTCCATTTGTGTTCTAGGGTCTGAGAGCAATTTAACCATTTCGTCTTGGTTTCAACCACACCCAGTCCCCTCGCCTTCCCAGAACCCACTGGTGGAATTTTTAGGTGTCCCAGATGTATGATGTCCTGTGAGTCCAAGGAGACCATGACCTTTGCATTCATTCCAGAGTGTTCTGCCACCAAGCCAGTCTCCCATCAACACGGCCTGCTTTTCCACTGCTGCCAGAGCCATTTTTAAAACCTAATTCCCACCACTTCTCCCCTGTGCCCAGGCCCCCGAGGTCCCGGGCCTCAGAGGCGCCCCTCTTCTGCCTGGGCATGATGCTTCATGTCCCAGGGTTCTGCCTCCGGAGGGCGCTTCTCTCTGCCTTTCTCTCACAGTTGCCCCTGCACTCTGTGTCACATCGAGGCAGGGGGGTTTCTCTGATGCGCAGCGCGGCCTGCCCAGTCCTGGCTCAGCCTGGCTTTGCCCGTTGACTGTCTGCCCCAGGCCTCCCCAGGGCGCCGCCTTGGCCCCAGATCCTAGCCCAGGGCCTGGCACACAGAAGGTGACGGAGGAGCGAGACCACAACGTGTCCTTTGCACTGTTAGGTCACGTCATCATCCCCAGCCACCCTGCAAAGGGGAAACTGAGGCTTGGAAAGATGAAACCATGACTCAGTCATCTGGGGAGTCCGATGAGGGGCCCTTTCAGCGAGCGGCCTGGAGGGGCCGTTTTGCCCTGAAGCGGCGCTCCAAAAAAAAAAAAAAAAAAAAAGGTTCCAAAGACAACATACACCAAACGTTCACTGTAGTAGACTTTGAACAGCCTGGGGGCCAGAGGTGCCAGGCTCCCCACACTCAAAAATCCTGTCTAACTTTTGAGTCCTCCCAAACGTAAGTACAGCTGTCCCTTGGTGTCTGCAGGGGATTGGTTTGAGGACCTCCACAGATCGGAAAATCTGAAATGCCCCAGTCCCTTGGGGCGGTTGTCCACATCCTCGGGTTCTGAATCCTCAGGTTGAACCCATGAATGTGGAACCCCTGGATAGAGAGGATCAACTGTGTTGATGTTTTAGAAATCCACCTAGCCATGAGCCTGCACTGTTCAAGCCCCTATTGTCCAAGGGTCCACTGCGTCACTTTTATTTCTGTGTCATCTGCTCTCTCCTGTTTCACTGAAGTGTGAGGCCCACTCACACCACAGTGCCCCCCCTGTGCCTGTTAATGTGGGTTATGTTTTTGAGACGGTCAGCTCCGTGGCGCGGGCCTGGACCAGTCTGCCGTCGACTCTGCCTGCTCTGCCACCTGCTGCCAGAGCCACTTAAAAAAATGAATTCCAACCACACTTCTGTTTCTTATTTTTGTTAATTTTATTTTTGTGGATTTACTGAAATACACTGCCAAGGGGAGCAGCGGGCGAGACGGGAGAGGTCGGCTGTGCCATGTGGGAAGCTCCCTGGCCGGGGATGGATCTCAGGCCATAGCGATGACAGCCCTCACCCCCAGAGAGTTCTGATTCATGTGTCTTTTTCCACAGCTGTAGTGAATTTCCCTCTGTTCACGTTTAGTGTGTGTGTGTGTGTGTGTGTGTGTGTGTGTGTGTGTGCGCGCGCACAGTAAATGCTGTCTGCAAGGGGGTGGAAGGTTCTGTATGCCCAGAATGAATCTTTGTACTGTCTGGTACAATGGGGCAGACCTGAGACCGACCCCTGCACTCTGAGGAGCTACTCGTCCTTCCCAACCCCCCAGAGGAGCGTTAGCAATAGCCAGGACAATGTCTGAAAACTGGCTTTGAAACTGCTTCCTGGTATTCAGGAAATAAAGTGGGAGATCATCTGTTGCTCTGTTGATTACAAATGGGTCAATATATATATACTGCTAATCACTTGGCCTTCCCTCAAAACCTGAGTTGTTGGTTGGTTTCTTTTTTGTCTTTTTTTCCCCCAAAACCTGTTAATCAACCCATGAGTCCTCATCCTTTCTCTTACAGAGACCATGTTTCTGTCAGCATTCTATCCTCATTGTTAAAACAGCTAAGAACTGTGAAAGGGGCCTCCCTGATGGCCTAAGGGTTAAGTCTCAGCACTGTTGCTACTATGGCCTGAGTTCGATCCCCGGCCAGGGAGCTGACCCAAATATGGCACAGCAGACCTCTCCTGTCTCCCTGCTGCCTCCCTCAGCAGTGTATCTCAGTGGATCTGCCTATTCTGCTCCCCACTCTGTCTCTGGTGAATCCTCCCACCTCCACCCCCGACCCCGCACCTCTGGCCTACACCCTAGTTCTTCTACACAATAAATTAAAAATAAAAAAAAGAACTGTGAAAGGCCTCTACTTTTTTTTTTTAAGATTTATTTTTCATTTATACATACAAGCTGGGGTACAGGCCAGAGGTGTGGGGCGGCGAGAGGGCTCACCAGAGACGGAGCGGGAAGCAGAACAGGCAGATCAGAAATACACTGCTGAGGGGAGCAGCGGGCGAGGCAGGAGAGGTCTGCTGCACCATGTGGACTCTCCCCGGCTGGACGTCGAACTCGCGTCGCCGCTGCCGACAGCTCCACAGCGCAGCGCTCAACCGCTGGGCCACCGGGGAGGCCCAAGGCCTCTAATTTTACCATACTTTCAAATAAACAAGTTAGAGTGACATAATTTCATGGATGTAGGCAAAAGACATGAGATTTCTAGTCAGAGACAAAGACTGTCACAGCGCAGGAAGATTTATGCACGTGGGCATATTTGTGTCACTTTCCTTTACCCTCAAGTCTCATGAAGTCAGTGCAGAAGAACTCACATGGATATCTACACACATGGGGGGTTGTGCTACAGGAGAGGAGCTCTAAACTTAGGGTACCCAGGTATTTTTTAAAGGGCAGTATGGGACCTCCCTGGTGGCGCAACGGGTTAAGTCTCAGCACTATCAAGCTATGGGCAGCCACTGCAGCATGAGTTTGATCCCCGGCCAGGGAGCTTCCCACATGGTGCAGCAGACCTCTCCTGTCTTGCCCGCTGCTCCCCTCAGCAGTGTAATTCAGTCAGTCCACCTGTTCTCCCCACTCTGTCTCTGGTGAGTCCTCTCACCCTCCCATCCCCCTATCTCTGGCCCACACACCAGCTCTTGTATGCATAAATAAATCTTAAAATAAAGAGCAGTATGTATACCTGCCCTTTGCACTAGAGGGAGCCACTATCTCTGTCATCCGAGGCTGTTCACTATAAAATATCCTGGAAAAGATAGTCCAGAACAAAGGTAATGTTTCTGCTCACTAGACTTGCATAAACATGAGACTGGGAGAGAACTGTCTCTTAATCTCTCTCTCTTCTGCCCTACTTTACAGGTGAGAGGAACCGAAGTCCAGGCAGATGAAGTAAGTTACTCCAGGGGACATAGCCAGTGTGCGGCAGACCCAGGATCAGATCCAGGGCGCACTGATTTCAGGCCTGTGCCTGTCCACTCTCTTGTGGAACTTGAGGAGGGGCCCTGAGGGGAGAAAGGTGATGGGGATCCTCTTGAATAGTGTGGGAGAGGAAAAACGCAAGCAGAGTGAAAGGAGATGAGGGGGTCAGATTTGTAGGACCTTAGAGACATGAGTAAGGACTTTGGATTTTTGTCCAAATGTGATGAGATGTCTGAGGGTTTTAAGCAAAAGAGTGACAAGATCTGACTCATTTTAAATTTTTATTTATTTCTTAAGATTTATTTTTATTTATGCATGTAAGAATCGGGGTGCGAGGGTGGTGGGGAGAGGACTCATCAGAAAGAGTGAGGAACAGAACAGGAGGATCTACTGAAATCCACTACTGAGAGGAGACAGGAGAGGTTTGCTGCACCATGTGGGTCAGCTCCCTGGCCAGGGATCGAACCTGTGCTGCAGCAGCTGGTGATAGCTTGATAGCACTGAGACTTTAATCCCTGCACCACAAGGGAGGCCCTGACTCTTGTTTTAAACCAAGTATTCATTTTTCTGCTCTGTAAAATGGGGATAACAGCAGTACCTCCTCTGTAAGGCTGTTATGAGGAATAAAGGAAAGGAATTAAGTGGGAGGATGTGTGTGAGGTCATAGTCGGTGCCAGGCAGAGTAAACCTTTGAGTGGATGCTGGCCTGGCCATGATGACAACACAGGAGGGTATGCTGAGGAATAGTGGGTGGGGGTGGGAACTGAAGACATTAATGACCTGGAGGATCCGGAGTCCTAGCCACCTGGCAGAACTGTCTTGGAATCAGGCCCTGGGACAGGCATACTGAGTCCAAGAGCCTGCTGGTAGCTGGAGAGAGTGAAGGGGGCACAGTAAGCAGGAGGCAGCCGGAGTCAGAAAATGGCAGCCTCAGGGAGTTTATGTAGGAAGATGGAGCCAGAAGGGCACTCAACATTCAGGTAAGATTGTGAAAGCAGGTGCTGTCTAGTCCATGAAGGCTGCCGATGAGGTTAGGGAGTCTAGTCCCAGCTCCTTCTCCAGGGCCCCTTGTGGCAGCCTCGCAGCACTGGCAGGCTGCGTATCTGGGGAATGCTGCCAGCCCCATCGCTTCTCCAAACCTAAAACAGGAGAGGACGCTGATGAAAGAACACAGGCGAGGGAAAACAAAAAGTAACCATGGCCAAGTAATTTTAGTTACCGAGCACTGGTAGTTTTAACAACAACCTACCAAAGGAGGGCACGAGGATCACTGGCACATACGTACCAAGTCGCTCACCCCCACCCTCCTGCTAGCGTCGCTCCCTGGCCGCTACCACCCGAACTGCGCATGCCCAGCACCCCACCCGCGCCTCCCCCCTCCCGCGCCAGTCCGCAGGCCTATGGAGGGCTCAAGTTTCAACAGTATGGAAGTCTGCTTAGGGGTTTCCTTTGCACCAGTCTCAGGCCTTGAGGGAGGGGGGTGAGCAGGCCAGGACACCGATCACACGGGAAGGGGGCGAGAGTCTTGAAATAGGCTGAGCGGTTACGACTCGGGGCCGGCGTGCGTCGCCGAGCCACGAGTAGCAAAGGCCTGAAGCGGCTCCACGCGCGCAAGGGATTGTTTGTTATCACGAGTGGCACTGTTATTGCGATGACGCCACTGCCCCGCCGACCACGGCTAGGCCCACGCGGAAAGGGCGAGTCCGGGGAGGCGGAGGCCGGTGGGGACTGCACACGCCAAGTAGTCCCTAGGTCCGCGGCGGGCAGGAAGGGCGACCCGGCGCCTCCACTTCCGGGTTCCGAGCGTAGTTACCATGGAGACGGCCCTGCAGAGGCCACGCCGATATGAAGTTTTTGTTTTCTTGGTTCCCACTGAGGGGAACGCCAAGTGGGCCGGGTCGAGCATGCCGCCGACACGCCCCACTCTGGGCAGCGCGGCGTCGGAGCAGCAAAGTAGCATCATTTCCGCCCTCACCGGGAAGGGGCGGGGCCGAGCGGAGGGCGCGCGGCTTGTGCGTCACTTCCAGTGAGTCTATCGGCGAGAACGGCAACATGGCCCTAAACGGCGCCGGTGAGGGCTTGGGCTGCGCGGGCTTGTTGCTGCGGGGTACGGGAGGCAACCCACTGGGGCGAGACCCCCCGGTCCCTTGTGCCTCTCTCCCCCCAGAAGTCGACGATTTCTCCTGGGAGCCCCCGACCGAAGCGGAGACGAAGGTGCTGCAAGCGCGACGGGAGCGGCAGGATCGCATCTCCCGGCTCATGGGCGACTACCTGCTGCGTGGTTACCGCATGCTGGGCGAGACGTGCGGGATCTGCGGGGTGAGGAGAAACTCGGGACGTGGGATCCGCTAGGGGGCCGAGGGCCGGGCCGCACGGCCCCTCCCCAGCTTTCCCCTCTACCCCATGGTCGTCGTCTCACCTGCCCCCATGCTTTCTGACTCCTAGACTATCCTCCTCCAAGACAAACAACGGAAAATCTACTGCGTGGCTTGTCAGGAGCTCGACTCAGACGTGGATAAAGATAATCCGGGTGAGGGGCCGAGTGTGGTTGGTGGAGAAGGGTGGTGCTACAGGCCCGGGAACACTAGGCCTGGGAGGTGCCAGTAGGGTCACTGGGTGGGGCCGAGACAGGGCGCTTTCTCCTGTCAGCTCTGGAGAGGGCCACTAATTCAGTGAGAGCACCACACGTTTTCTGTGTGCCATCCACTATGGGAGAGTCCACGCTCAAATGAGCATTAGTCCTCATGGGAGCGATGAAGCAAAGGCATAAATAACTGATACAAAGAAGGGGCAGGAGAAACATCTCAATCACGGGAAGGTCAAGGAAGTGACTCAGGGCTTTGGTGGGCAGGCATCTGACCATTCTACCCACTCTCTCCTCTTTTAGCTCTGAATGCCCAGGCTGCCCTCTCCCAAGCTCGGGAGCACCAGCTCGCCTCTGCCTCGGAGCTCCCCTCGGGCTCTCGACCCACCCCTCAGCCTCCTGTCCCCCGCCCAGAGCATTGTGAGGGAGCTGCAGCAGGGCTCAAGGTAGCCCAGGGACCACCCCCTCCTGCTGTGTCTCCAAATGCAGATGTTGTGGCCTCCACACAGAAGGCCCTCCTGCAGAAACTGACCTGGGCCTCTGCTGAGCTAGGCTCTAGCACCTCCCTGGAGACTAGTATCCAGCTGTGTAGCCTCATCCGAGCTTGTGCTGAGGCCCTGCGCAGCCTACGGCAGCTGCAACACTAAAAAACCCCTCCTGAGAAAAACTTCCAGAAAGACAGCTGTTCCTCTTGTGTGGTTTGTTCTTTCCTTGGTTCTGGGAGTGCATGTCGCCTCCAGCTCCACTTGCGTTTCCTTTTCCCTGCTTTTGGCCTGGCACTCAACCCCTGCCATCTCTCTTTGATGCCCTGAGAGATGAGCTTGTTTCTGCTCAGTTTCCCCACGCAGTGGATGAGGAGGGGGCGGGGGAAGAGGGCTTGGAGATGGACCCCTGCAATCCCTCAGCCATTCAGTTCTCATTTCCCAACCTTAAGTGGGATTTGGGGTTCCAGCCTCCTTGGTAGCTTCTCCTTCCTCAGAGCATCCTGTGCCATCATCCTGTCCCACCCCATGCCTCTCCCAGGTACTCAGTGACAGGTTGTCAATTGCAGTATAGGGACCAAGTATGGCCCAGTTTCCTGCTTCTTTTAGATTCTTCTCCTTGGGAGTTATTAGGCAAAAGGAGCTATGACGGAATCGCTCCCGCGCACTTGGGCTCTTCCTTCCATCCCGTTTAGTGGGTGCTCATCGTGCCCTCCCCGCCCCCACACGCCCGTTTTTCCTTGGTGTGGCGCGGCCCCAAAGCCATTGCCCTTTTAAGAAAGGCCCCGCCCGCTAGGGGCGGGCAGAGGCGGAGTTGGCGGTGTCGGGGAAGGAACAAAGCGCGGCCTGCGGGCGGCGGCTGGGCTCGGCCGGCGGGGCCTGCGGGCGGCGGCCCCGGCGGCGAGTTGGAGGGAAGGAGGCGGCATCGCGGTCCGCGCCGGCCCGGTCATGAATGGGCTGCCCGTGGCAGAGGCGCCGGGCGGCGCGGGCTGCGCCCTGGCCGGGCTCCCACCGCTCCCGCGCGGCCTCAGCGGTCTGCTCAACGCTAGCGGGGGCTCGTGGCGGGAGCTGGAGCGCGTCTACAGCCAGCGCAGCCGCATCCACGACGAGCTGAGCCGCGCCGCCCGCGTCCCGGACGGGCCCCGCAACGCCGCCGGCGCCGCCAACATGGGCCCCGCCGCCGGTGCCCCCGGTCCGCGTCGCCCTGTCAACCTCGACTCGGCGCTAGCGGCGCTGCGCAAAGAGATGGTGAGTCGCTGGGTCCCGGGCCAGCTGGGCAAGGGAGGGGGCTGTCACTGAACTTGAGGGTCCCCGGGCCCGCGACGGCTGCGCTGGGTCTCACAGCACCCGCAACGGCGGGTTACCGTGTATGGCAGTAGTTGCCACATGCTTTGTTCGTTTTATTTTCTGCCCTCCTGCTAGATATAGGCTGTCCGCGTTTACAGAGGCGGGCCAGTGACTTTGCCTAAAGATTTACCGTTTGGGGGTGCTGATGTTCATAAAAACTTGTGCAAAGGAAGGTGTGGGAAGATTGAATATTGGCCAGGCGGGGGGTGACCTCGGCCCCAACCCCAGCCCCAGCCCACCCTCAGTCTTTTGCAGGTGGGGCTACGGCAACTGGATATGTCCCTGCTCTGCCAGCTGTGGGGCCTGTACGAGTCAATCCAGGACTACAAGCACCTGTGCCAAGATCTGAGCCTGTGCCAGGACCTGTCGTCCTCCCTGCACTCTGACAGCTCCTACCCACCTGAGGCCGGCCTGTCCGATGATGAAGAGCCCCCAGAGGCCAGCCTGCCCCCAGACCCTCCGCCCCTCACCGTGCCTCAGACGCACAATGCCCGTGACCAGTGGCTGCAGGATGCCTTCCAAATCAGCCTCTGACTCGTCGGGGGCAGGGGACGTGCATGCCCGCAGAAGGCTCGGAAACTCCCTCGGCACGTGCTCAGACAGTAGTGCCTGCTTTTCCTTGCAGCACCTCCCTTCATAGGCAGCAGGCCTGAGACCCCAGAGGCAAAGCTGCCAGTCGCCCCCTCCTGCCCTGGGTTAGCTGGCACTGGGGTGGGCATCTCTGCCCATGGTACTGTCCCACACCTGTGTGCCCCCAATGTGGCCAACCTTTGGCCTGGGGGTGGGGCCCAAAGCACCTCGCCTCCTTGACTTCTCGACTTGGGATGAGTGTCCGGCTCTCGTCTCCTTTTCACCTTTTGCTGCTCTTGGCAGCTGCTGGCTCAGGGGCATCCCACCCCTCGTCCCTGGGGTTCACTGCCCTAGACCAGGGCTCCAGAACCCATTCCTGCGCCCACCCACGGCCGGGAGGGTCAAGGCTCGTGCTGGATATTTAAGTGCTGGGGCCAGCCTCCTGGGCGCTAGCTCAATAAATACTCTCAGCGATCTGTGTTCTGACTGCCTGGCTCCTGGGCGGGAAGATAGCGGGTCTCAGGCAGGTGCGGCCCCGCTCTCCGCCGGCAGGTGGCGTCCGAGACCCCCGAGCCGAGAAAGGCTTGGCGGCGGCGGCTGGGTGCGAATCCTCCCGCCCCGGCGTGGCGTCGAGCGCCCGGAGGCGGCCGGCCTCGAGCTCGCGGTGGTGTGGCTGCGGGCGAGTCACTTCCCCTTTCTGGCCTGAGGCCTGGGAGCCCAACCTCCCCCCTCGCCTAGGGCTTTCCTGGCCCGCGGGGAAGGAAGGAGCCGCCCTTCTTGAGAGAAACTTTCCACCCCAAGTGGGGGCGGGGTTGGGGCGGCACAGGAAATGGGTGGGCCAGAGCCGGCGGGCCAAGGGGCCCCTCGGCGGGAGAGGGGAAGGCGCCTCCAGGAAGGCCCCGGGATCCCGGGAGGGCCTGTGGGCGGGGAAGAAAAGCTGCAGAGGCGGACGGGGTGAAGTTTCCGCGCTGCAGCATCCCTAGCGGTCAGCTCGGCTGGAGAGGAACTGCAGAGCCCTGTGTGTGAGACTGCAGTGGCGGTGAGGGGCGGCTGGGGCCCAGACACCCCCAAATGCACTTAGTCTCATACAGACGGCCTGGCTCCCCCCAGAGCTTATGGTACCTTTAAGGTTGCGTCGTATAAGAGGCCCGCAGCGCAGGGCCCACGGGAAGAGCCTGCACGTCGGGACAGCGGTGCTCGGGCCACACAGGCAGCGCCGTCACAACTTCTGAGATGGGGGAGGGCTGAGGTGACACTCTGAGGCCCCGGCCACTCATCCCTACGCCCTCGGCCTCCTGGAGACGACTCAGCTGGCGCCCCTGCCCGGTCAGGCGCCCTGTTCAGTCCGAGGAGTTACCAGCGTCAGGCTTCAGCCCATTCACAAACCCGACGCTGCGCCCACGCGGAGGGGACGCGCTGCGTGTGGCCCGGGGCAGCTCTCTAACTGGGTGACACCTGCGGCGCGCTCCTCGCGAGCGAGCAGGGCGGGCCTGACAGCCTCTGCGATAAGGGCTCTAATCTGGGTGTGAGCAGAGCGGCTAACGCCCCGGGCAGGCTTCCCCGGGAGGGAGCGTAAACACGTTCTCCACCAGTGATAACGGGTTCCACTTCGTGAGACTCGGGGACACGAGCCCAGCTCGGCGCTCCGTGCTTTCCAAGGGTTCATCTTCACCGTCACCCCCATTTAACCGCCGCAGAACCAGAGTGTTAGTGCTCGGCCCAAGGTCACGGCCCGGCTGGAGCCAGCTGGTGGAAGGCCCGTCTGCCACTTGACAGCTAAGGAGTCGGGTTTGAGGCTGGCCGAAGGGGGCCGCCCTAGGAGGGCCCCCCAGGCGGGTCCCTGCTCTGCTGCTTCCAGCTCCGGTGAAGACGTGGGTGTCGTGCCCCCTTCCCGGGTGCCGAGAACAGCTCGCCGGCCCAGACTCGCAGTGTGACCCTGAGCCAGTCCCTTCCCTTTCTGGGTCACTCTTTCCCCAGCCTGTGAAACGGGGCCACCAGTACTCACCTCTCAGGGCTGCGGCAGCAAGGGGGGCGGCCGGGCAGCGGTCGCTAGTGGGGCGCCGATTGGCGGCGCGCCCCTGCGCCGACCCCAGCTCAAGCGCGCACCGCCGGCGCTGTGGCCCGGCACCCCCGCCCCCAGCCCCAGCCCGCTGTGGCGGCGCGAGGCCCCGGAAGCCCGGCCGCCCCGCCCCCGCTCCCGCCCGGCCCCCGCCCCGCCGGAGCCCCGCCCGCCTTCCGTCGGGGGTGCGGCTCCAGGAAACGGCGCGCTCGCAGCTCAGCGCTCCCGCGACCCGGCGCGCCCCAGACGACCCCGCGACTCAGCCAGACCACCCGGCTGGCCCCGGCGGCGGCCGCGGCGAGAGCAGCCCCGGGTCCGAGCCCCGGACACCTCCTCCCGGACGGGGCGGGCGGCGCGGACGGGAGCCTCGGAGGCCATGGGCACCCGGATCGGGCCAGCGGGCGCGGGCCAGCGGGCGCCCCGGCTCTGAGCGACGGGTGCCTGGGGTGACGGGGCCATGACCTCGGTGTGGAAGCGCCTGCAGCGCGTGGGCAAGCGGGCCGCCAAGTTCCAGTTTGTGGCCTGTTACCACGAGCTGGTGGTGGAGTGCACCAAGAAATGGTGAGTGGCGTGGGAGGCGCGGGGGCGCCCCGAACTGCTGGGATCCCAGCTTTGGCTTTGGAGCCTGAGAGAATCCTGCCCCCAGCCCAGTGCCCAGAAGGGTCCCCACCCTTGCTTGGGCCCTGGTGTCCCAGCCATGAGACTCAAAGGTCCCCTTGCAGCCTGTGGGACCGGGGAGTTGGGAGGTGTGGGCAGCTTTGGGGGAGCAGAAGTCAAGACTTGCAGGCCTGAGAGCGCATCTGTGCCCGGAGAATCAGCTGCACTCACTGCCGGTGGTTTGGGCCAGAGGCATGGCCCAGGGCGGCAGGGAAAGGGAGCCAGTTTTGAGGTCTGGGGGGCGGCAGGGAAAAGGAGCAAGTTTTGAGGTCTGGGGGGTGGGGTGGGGGATGGGGCAGAAACTTCCATGGCACTTAGTCCATTTGGGAACAGGAATGTTGCGCCCACCCATTGGCCTGAGGCGCCCGCCCCGCGGTCAGCTAGAGTGGGCCCTCGGAGATTGAAACTGCCCCACCATGTCCTTAAAAGGGGAAACTGAGCACTGCTGAGGGATGAGGAGGAGGCAGGAGCTTAAGGGGCCTGGAGGGCCCAAGAGGTTGTGGGTACAGGAGGAGAGGGCCTGGGGAGGGCAGGTGGCAGAGTGGGGGAGGTACGCGAGGGGGTGCGGGACAGTCCAGACTGCTGAAGGGCCCAGGGGCATCTTGTTCTCATGCCTCCAGCCTTAGCTGCCCGAGCCCCTGCGTCACACCCTAAATATACGCTGGCTGGTGTCGGCTTCCCTTGGCTGGATTAGGGCACAGCTGTGGGGGCCTCATTGGCCAGGCGGGGCTAAATTTAGGCTCCCAAGGGGAAGGGCTGCTGGGGCAGGAAGGGGCTACCTGCTCAAGGGGAGGGGAGTGAGCAGGAGGCTGGGGTCCCTCGGGCAACTGCCTGAATCAGTCAGGGGACCGGGCCTGGGTCAGCACAAGGTACGGGGCTGGGACTTGAACTCTGGCCTCTGCCTTCTGCTTTCTGCCCCAGTATCCTGGGTGAGGCCAAAGGGACACTGGGCACGGCTTCGGAAGGCAGGCCGAGGGTGAGGGCAGTGGCCACACGTCTGAGTCACTGGGGTGGGCAGGGCCTTCTGGAGCCCAGGTTAGGACGCTGCCTGGCCCAGGTCGCAGCTCCCAGGAGGGTGTGCTCAGCTTGAGTCAGACTGCCCGGCCAGGCCCCACCCTCCATCGGCACCCTGGTTGGTTTCCCTTTTCTGGGAAGGCTGCCCTCACTCGGCCCTCGCCTGCAGTTTGGGGCCCGGGCGGGGAGCCTGGCTGCGGGCCAGAGGGCTGAGCTTAGCTGTGTGGCCTGACCGGGCTCCAGCCTCTCTGGGCCTTGGTGTCCTCCGGGGCTCACTGGAGACCACTGATGGGCTCAGCCTCCTCGCAGTGAGCTGGGTGACCCCGAGAGTCCTGGCACTGAGTGGGTGCAGGTGAGACGGCTCTCGTGCTACCTCAGCCTGGTGGCCCCCTCAGCCTTCCCCCGCCTCCTGGTGGCAGTTGGGCCCTCAGCAAAGGCCCCTCTCCCCCGGGCCCAACCTGCACGGCCCCTCTGTGCTCTCGCTGTCTCCTCTGATTCTGCCCTGGCATATGCAGTTCCGCTTAGATGGCACCTTCTGGCAGTCTTGTGGGCCCTGCAAAGTTAGGGTCCAGGGTTCTGGGTGCGAGAGGTTGGAAGCGTGACTGACCCTCTGGGCCCCTGGGCCGGGCAAAGGGCCGGACAGGGCAGGTCCTGATCACGGGCTGGTCCTGTGCCACTCTGCCCCACCCCCGCCTGCCCCCCAAGAACCCAGACACCTCTGGCCTCAGGCCCTTGCACTTGCCTGAGACCACCTTGCACTTGCCGTCTCCCTGGAGACCCCTCCCCGGTCTCACCTGGCCCATCCCTCTCTCCCTCCTGCCTCCACTCAGACCCCCGACTTGAAGGCGGCCCAGCAGCTCGCTCCTGGCCGCCACGGTCAGCTTATTCATTTCTTTCCTCCTGGCTCGGCCTCTCCGCCTTGCCCTCAGCCCAGAAGGGTCACGCCTCGCCTTTGCTCTGCTCTGCCCCCGACCCGGCTGGGCTTATATTACGCACTCCACCGGTCTCTGAGCCAGCCGGCTTTTCTCTCCCTGTCTCTGAGTCTGTGTCTCGCTGGGTCCTTGCTGTGTCTCTGTCTCTGCGTGGGCCGCCTCTCTGCCGGCTATCTCTCCTGTGTCCCCACAGTCCTGTGCGGCCTGGGCCTTTGCCCTTCTGGCCCTGTCCCCACCCTGCCTCAGCCCCACCCTGCTCCACTTGGGCCCCAGATAAGGGGCGGTCCAGGCTTTTTCTTGGGGGAGGGGGATGTGGCAGAAGGAAGACCCTGAGAGAGATGGGGAGCTTCAGTGGGCCTCACTGAATAGCCCCCTCTCTGCCCTTTCCTCCCCAGGCAACCAGACAAGCTGGTGGTGGTGTGGACACGGCGGAACCGGCGCGTCTGCTCCAAGGTGGGAGAGGCGGTCAGCGGGGGTCCAGGCTATGGGTGGGGCTGTGGGTGGTGAAGGATAGTGGGTGGTAGAGGCTCAGGTTCAGATCGGAACCACACAGAAGGGTCAGACGGATGGGGTCATGGCTGAAGACGAGGCCTGCAGGGCGGGGAGAGTTAAGATCTCATGAGGGCACTCACACTGCCCTTTGTAGGCCCACAGCTGGCAGCCCGGCATCCAGAACCCGTACCGGGGCACCGTGGTGTGGATGGTCCCCGAGAATGTGGACATCTCCGTGACCCTCTACAGGGTAAGTCTCTGTGATTGCCACCCCCGCCTCCAGTGCTATTTGGAGCTTCCCACCCAAATAGGCAAGATCAGGGACGTGAGACCGAGAATGGTGGCGGGGGCGGGGCTGCTCAGGGTGAGTGGCCCAGGAGGTCTGCTTGGAGGAGGCGGCACTTACCCACCACATGTCATCTAGAGACAGCTGGGATCTGGAGGACCTGGGGGGGCAGCCCCAACCCAGCACTTCCTGAATCAGCACAGGCCCTTCCCCCTGCGCTACCCCCACCCCAGCAACCCTGCATTCACTTGTGCCCCCCTTCCCAGGACGCCCACGTGGACCAGTATGAGGCCAAAGAATGGACGTTTATCATTGAGAATGTGAGTGTCTCGGGGGGCTAGGCACGGCGTTGCAGGGCCCGAGGTGGAACAGCACTGATGCTCCCTCCGGCCCCCAGGAGTCCAAGGGACAGCGGAAGGTGCTGGCCACAGCCGACGTGGACCTGGCCCGCCACGCGGGGCCCGTGCCCGCCCAAGTGCCGCTGCGGCTGCGGCTGAAACCCAAGTCGGTGAAGGTGGTGCACGCGGAGCTGAGCCTCACGCTCTCGGGGGTGCTGCTGCGGGAGGGCCGTGCCACGTGAGTGCCGCCTGCCCTGCTCGGCCCTGCCTGAGGCCGCCGGCCCCAGCGCTCACCGGACCTCTGACCCTCAGGGACGACGACATGCAGAGTCTGGCCAGCCTCATGAGCGTGAAGCCGAGTGACGTGGGCAACTTGGACGACTTTGCTGAAAGTGACGAGGACGAGGCTAATGGCGCCGGGGCCCCTGAGCCCCGGGCTCGCGCGCCCCAGCCAGGTGGGCTGCCGACCTGCCTGGACTGAGAGCACGGGCGGGGGCAGGGCCGCTCAGTGGTGCCGCAGCCCCAAGCTGCTGGGGGCAGGGTCAGCTGGTGCGCGCCCATGAGGGGAGCTCACTGCCCAGGAGCCGCACCTGCGTGGCGCGCTGACCGCCCAGGCCTGTGTCCCGCCCCTCCCCCCCCTCTCCTGGCCCCTGCCTTCCTCGCCCCTCCCATGGCTGGTGAAGGCTTTTTTTCTGTCCTCCTGGTTCTCTCTCTCTCTCTCTCACTCTCTCTATCTTGAGCCTGTCTCTTCTCGAAGGCAGGGGCGGTGCTCTGAGGCCGGGTCGTCTCCCAGGTAGGCCCAGACTCTTGTTGTGGGGTGCTGGTCAGATCTGCAGGTCTGTCCTGGGCTGACACCGCCCCCCACCCCTTCCCCCTCACCCACTCCAGAGCCATCTCGGGAACTGAAGACACTTTGTGAGGAGGAGGAGGGTCAAGCAAGGCCACGGCAGGCAGGTAAGGCTCAGGCTGTGGGTGGTGGCGGGCGTGGGCCTTGAGTCACAGGGCCCAGGCCTCAGTGCCCCCTCCTGGCTTTGCTTCCGCCCCAGCTGCCAGCCCTTCTAGTGCTGAGGAGACCAGCCCGGCCTCTGTGAGTGCCCCAGCACTGCCAGCCAGGGCCTCCCAGGGCCATGGTTCAGAACCAGCTACTGTAGTGGGGGGCCAGGTGGGGCCTCAGGCCCCCAGGCCCCCAGGAGCCCCACCGGAGACAAGGTAAGCTCTGGGAGCCACCCCAACCCCGGTCCCTATTGGGAAGTTGCCTTTCCAGCGCCCCTACCCCACAGTCAGAAGGGTGGGGACACGGCTGAGAGTGGGGACCCTGCAACACCTCCTCTTGGTCTCCCCTCAGGTCTTCAAGACAGCCGGGTCAGGATGTGGCCCCCACCCCGGCCCCTCGGCTCCGGAAAGGCTCTGACGCCCCCTGGCTCCCAGGCCCCCGAGGGAAACATGAGGCTCCAGAAGCCTCAGGGGCTCCCGCTGCAGCAGTGGGTTCTGCTGGGGAGACCCAGGCCTGGGCGAGCCCTCAGGCAGGAACCGAGGCCCAGGGAGCGGGGCTGAGACCAGGCGCTGAGGACCAAGGCTCCAGAGCCTTTCAGGGAGAGCAGACACCCAAGGCTGAGGAGGGGGACACTGGGGGCAGACCGCAGCTTAGTGGAGTAGACGCCGAGCACGGGACAGAGGTCAGGGAGGTGAGAGCTGGGGGTGATGAACGGAATCCAGAAGTTAGCCGAGGGGATGCTGAGCAGAGCTCAGAGGTGAGACCTGTGGACACTGAGGGGCCAGAGGCTACAGGGGTCACATCTGAGGCAAGACCCAAGGGGATTCCCGAGGCTCCTCCAAGGGGCTCTCATGGGAAGATGGGGGTCAGGACCAGGGACGGGGCTCCCATAATCCTGGGCCCACCCCCAGCAGAGTGTGCAGGGCACTCTGGGCATCTTGGTGACCTCAAGGGGACCAGGGCTGCTGTAGGCGAGGAGGGAGAGGGTGCAGAGGTGAGGGGCAGAGCCCCTGGTGTTGGGGGGACAGGCCTGGAGCAGGTCCCCTCTGCTGGAGAAGCAGATGCCGGGCCCCAGGTGAGCAGGTCTCAGGGGCCCCCCTCAGCAGTTAGCCAGGGGGCAAGATCTAGGAGTCTGGGAGTTTGGGGGGAAGAAGCTGGGGATTTGAGGCTCCTGGGAACAGAGATTGTGGAGGCAGAGGTGTTAGTGACCCAGGAGCCAGAAGTGCTGGTGTTCCCAGAGGTAAAGACTGGGACGGCAGGAGCTGAGGCGCTGGGGGCCCAGCAGACACAGGCAGCGAAATCAAGGGTCTTGGGGTCAGAGGGTGCAGGGACAGCAGAATCTGAGGGACTGAGCACCCAGAGAACAGAGGCTGGGGGCTCAGGAGTTCTGGGGACAGAGACTAGGATGGCAGCGACTGAGCTATCTGGGACCCAAGTGGTATCAGGGGTTTTCGGGGTGCTGAGGATGGAAGCTAAGATAGCAGAATCCGAAATACTGGGAGGCCCGGAGACAGAAGCAGGCAGTTCTGGGGTGCCAGGGATAGAGGCTGAGATATTAGGAACCCAGGAGACAGCGGTGGGGGTTTCAAGGACTGCAGGGATAAAATCTGAGCTAGCAGGCATCCAGGAAACAGCGGGAGAGAGTTTCGGGGTTCCAGAGACGACAGACAATGAGATATTGGGGACCCAGAAGGTAGCAGCTGAGGGTTCAGTGACCTCAGGGATAGAAGCTGAGCTAGCAGGAGCCCAGGGGACGAAGGTGGGGGATCTGGGAGTCTCCAAGCCAGAGGCTGGAATCACAGAAGCTGAGAGACCGGGCACTCAGCAGACAGAAACTATACTTTTCAAAGCTATGACTTTTGGGGCCCAGGAGGCAGAGTCTGAGCTCTGGGGGACCCTCAAATATGGAGTTTTCACTAAGCATGGGGTTTTAGGATCCCAGGGAACAGAGGCAGAGACTACAGTTTTGAAGGTGCAGGAGGCAGAGGCTGGTATTTTAGAGGCTTCAGAGGCTAAATCTGGGATTTGGGGGGCCCAGCAAGCAGAGGTGGAGCTTTTAGGGCCTCCAGAGAACCAGTCTGATATTTCCGAGGCCCAGGAAGCAGAGGCTGATGTCTCAGAAATGGAGAAGGGAAAAGCAGTGGAGGGAAACCTCCAAGAGCCCAGCCAAATTGAGGCGCAGGCCACCGGTGTGGCAGGGGCTGGGGTGCCCGGGCCCTCGGGGGCCTCTTCCCCAGAGGAGCCTGAAGAGGACAGAAGGCTGCCGGGCAGCCAGGTAGGGATGGGGGCCGCCGAGGACCCAGCCTGCTGCTTCCACTAACCTGGGCTGGGCGGACGGCGGCTCTGCATGGACCCACCTGGCGGCCAGGGCGTGGGCTCAGCTGCCAGGAGCCCCACACCTTCTCAGGGTGCCTTGGCTCCCCACCCTGCCTTCCCGGGGCTGCATGGAGCGGGACCCCCCAGCTGATTTTCCGGGCTGACCTTGAGGTGTGGCTGCTGGTGACCTCTGACCTTGCCTGGGGGCCAGGGGCCCTTCAGGTGACCTAGGTAGATAACCCTGGAGCTGAAGACCCTTTTGCGCAGGCTGCCGGAGGCTCTGGGCCGTGGCCCCGGTGACTCCTGGGACTCCCAGCTGGCTGCGTTGTGCCTGGGGCAGAGGGTGGGGGCCCTCCTGCTGTGCCCTGAGCCCAGCTGTGTCCCCAGGTGCCGCCTTCCCCGGTCAGCTCCAGCCAGTCCCTGCTGGCGTGGTGCCAGGAGGTCACCGCGGGCTACCGTGGCGTCCGGGTCACCAACTTCACCACGTCCTGGCGAAACGGCTTGGCCTTCTGTGCCATCCTGCACCGATTCTACCCAGAGAAGATGTGAGTTTCGGTGGGCATGGGAGATGGGGGGGCAAAGGGCGCTGAATCCAGCCCTGACCGGAGCTCTCCTGCAGCGACTTTGCCTCCCTGGACCCTCTCAACATCAAGCAGAACAACAAGCAGGTGAGGTGGGGTGCAGCTGCCCCCTCCCAGGTCCAAGATTGGGGTCCATCAGGCTGCGGGAATCTGCCAGCGGCAGCACCCCAGCAATGGTTTTCGAAAATCCTGCCACTTTGTACCCTTTTGCTCATTCAGTTTTTCATTTCACATAGTTCAGTTACCTTTTAAGCTCACTTCTCCCAGATTGTCCAAAACCACCGGTGGGCGTGGGGTTGCTAGGTAACGCGGGGGCGGGCCCTGCCTTCGAAATTCCCCCCAAGCAGGGTGAAGGCGCTGATAGGCGAGCACTGGCCGCGAGTCCCAGGACCCCGCCGGGGTTCCAGGCGGGGCTGCAGCGTCGCTGACCCCGGCGCCCCCCGTTTGTTCCTAGGCCTTCGATGGCTTCGCGGCCCTGGGCGTGTCGCGGCTGCTGGAGCCTGCGGACATGGTGCTGCTGTCCGTGCCCGACAAGCTCATCGTCATGACGTACCTGTGCCAGATCCGCGCCTTCTGCACCGGCCAGGAACTGCAGCTGGTGCAGCTGGAGGGCGGCGGCGCCGCTGGCACCTACCGCGTGGCGAGCGCCCAGCAGAGCCCGCCTGAGGACCTGGACGCCGAGGACCTGGCGCAGCGGCTGCGGGAGCACCGCGCGGAGGAGCCGGAGGTGCCCAAGGAGGCGGCGCATCGCGCGGACGGGCCGGCCCCCGACGCCACCTCCACGGACTTGGGGCCCGAGGCCGCCCAGGCCGTGCGCCCCACGGAGGCCGCCACCGATGGCCTCGGAGCCCAGGCCCCCGCAGCCCCGGCCGAGGGGCTGGTGAACGGGGCGCCAGGCTCCGGGGGCTGCGTGCGGCTGCGGCGGCCGTCGGCGAACGGGGAGGCCGCGCCGGTGCCCCCGCCTCGCGCGCACGGCTCCTTCTCCCATGTGCGCGACGCCGACCTGCTCAAGAAGCGGCGTTCGCGGCTGCGGAACAGCAATTCCTTCTCCGTGGAGGACCCCGACTGCGGAGTCTGCCCCGCGGTGAGTGCCCCTGCGCCTGCGGGCTGGTGGGGGGAGCCGGGAGAGAAGGGACGCTAGGGGCACAGCAGAGGGGGCCAGGCTGTGGGACCCTGCTGGGCACAGGAGGCGCTTCCCCGTGGGAGGGCTGGGGGCTGGGAGGATTCTCTGGCCGGGGCAGGGGACACTGGAGCCCCTGCCGCCAGCCTTGGCCTCTGCTGGTGGGGTTAGCCGTCCAGTCTCTGGAGTCATGTGCTTGCTGGGAAGTCCCCCAAGGCGCCCTTTTGTCTGCACAGGGCTCTTTCCAGCTGTTGAGTGAACTGGGGTCAACCTGCAGCTGCGCTGCCTTTAAACCAGGGTAGGGCTTTGCACTGAGGTGCAGGTGCACTGACTGAGGTGAAGTCAGGGGGCTCTCAAGGGCCTCCCAACCCCCAGATTCTCTGTCTTGGATTCTCTGGCATCCAGATGCCAGAGACCAGTTTCCTTTCTTCTCTGATAATGGAGATGGGGAGATGGGAGACCCAGCTGGGTGCCTATGGCCCCTGCCCCTGCACGTCTGTGGCCTTCACCCCTGCAGGTCTATGGACCCCACCCCTGGGGTCTATGGCCCCCCACCCCTGGGGTCTATGGCCCCCATCTCTTGCAGGTCTATAGCCCCCCATGCCTGCAGGTCTGTGACCCCCATCTCTTACAGGTGTGGTCAGCCCCCCAGGGTGTCAGGGGGTCACTGCACTGAAGGGGAGACAGCCCCAGAGAGGGAAGAGGTTTCGCAAGGACACACAGCGAGCCAGGGCGCTCCCCGCCGCACTGTCCTGCTTGCATAGCCGCGAGTGTGCTGCAGGCTGCTCCCAGCCTTTGGCTGCCTGGGGTGGGCCCTGAGTTGTAAGGAATAGAGGGAATAAACTGGGAAAGACTTTCTGGAGGAAGCACCTATGCCAGCTAGCTGCTAAGTTGTGCAGGGTTTTGCAGGTGAAAAATGGTGGGGGTGTGGGGCTTGGTTCTCCAAGGGAGGGACCCACTCAAGCCAAAATGTGGCAGCAGGATACTCAGGTCTCCTGAGGGGCTGGCCGATCACCCCATGGCTCGCAGGCTTGGAGAGCAGAAACCAGGAAAGCACAGCCTCTGAGGAGGCGCCCCTCAGAGGTGTGGGAGGCAGGACTCAGGGGCACAGCCACCCACACCTGCCCTTTGGCCTCTCGCCACAGTCTCATTAATGTGTCACTGGCCCTTTAAGTCTTGAAGGGGCGGCTCCATCCTGTACTCTCCTTGGCCCAAGCGGCTCTGGTCCTTCCAAGCCAGGCCCCCCTTCAGCCCTTGTTCCACAGGAGGCATTTGAACCCAGGGGCTGGAGGGGACTCTTCCTCCTGGGCACCCAGCCCCTGTACCTCTGCAGTGGGAGGTGGTCAGGCCTGGCTCCACCTGTGGGAGCTCCCAGAATCCTAGACTGAGGTGAAGTCAGGCATCTTGAGGGTGGGGTGGGGCTGAAGCAGTGCCACCAGGAGGGCAGCATGCCTCTGGTGCAGCCCAGGAAGGCTTCTTGGAGGAGGGGCTACACGTGAGGGTGTGGAAGGGGAATTTGGGTCAGACAAGAGGAAGCATTGGAATTCCCATCAGAGCTGGCATGAGTAAGCTCAGATGCTGCTGAGGTTGGGGTTTCTCCCCTCTCTGTGTCTGCCCGCCTTGGCGGTTGAGGCCTGTCTGGACTGTCGCCAGGGCCCTTCCCTGCTCCTCGCAGTGGTTGGTGCCTTTCTCCCAGGGGGGATGATTACCCCAGTTTGCAGGTGAAGAGTTGATATGGGCGTAGGCGTGATTCCAGGTTCTGAGCCTGAGTTTTTTTTTTTTTAAGATTAATTTATTTATTTTTATTTTTTAAGATTTATTTATTTATACATACAAACTGGGGTACAGGCCAGAGGCGTGGGATGGCGAGAGGGTTCTCCAGAGACGGAGTGGGGAGCAGAACAGGCAGATCAGAAATACACTGCTGAGGGGAGCAGCGGGCGAGGCAGGAGAGGTCTGCCGCGCCATATGGGATCCTCCCTGGCCGGGCGTCGAACTCACGTCACCGCTGCCGACAGCTCCACAGCGCAGCGCTCAATTGCTGCACCACCAGGGAGGCCCTTATTTATTTTATTTATTTGTGCATACACGAACTGGGTGTAGGCCAGAGGTGTGGGGTGGTGAGAGGATTCACCAGAGACAGAGCGGGGAGCAGAACAGGCGGATCCACTGAAATCCACTGCTGAGGGGGGCAGCGGGGAGACAGGAGAGGTCTCCTGCACCATGTGGGAATCTCCCTGGCTGGGGATCGAACTCGTGCCCGAACTGGCTGGTGATAACTTGAAAGCTCTGAGACTTTAACCCCTGAGCCACCAGGGACACCCTGAGCCTGGGTTCTTAAATGGCCCAGCACTGGTAACTGGCTGTGTGACCTTGGGCGAGCTCCTTAACCCTTTTCTGCTCTTGCCCTGAGGGAGAGACCCAGGAGCGCTCTCCAAGTGGCGCTGGGGCAACCCTTCAGGGTGCTGTCACGAGGGGGACCATGTTTCCCCCCAGAGGCCTTTCATCCCCTGCCATCCCCAGGTTACTCAGGGCTGGCATTTCTCCCCTGGTTATGTACAAGGACACAGGGACCCAGTGGGTGGGACTGGCCAGCAGCTAACAGCAAATGGGCCATGCCGGGGAGCAAGCCTTTGGATGACACAGCCCCAGGCCCCGGCTAGGCCCACGTGAGCCGCTCCTCGAACCCTCAGCTTCCTCCCCTGTAAAGTGGGGTGAGGTGGCCCCTGCCCCACTGGCTGTTGAGAAAACGAAATGAGTCAGCCTGGCATCCGGGCGCAGGGTTCTGTGCCCAACACACGCCTGCTTTACTGGCATCAGCGCCTGCTGTTCATTCTGCCCCCTAAGCACATTCTCTGGGCTTACTTTGCCTGCCGGCGTTATCTCTGCCAGCATTTCCTCTGGTGAGGGAGTCCTGGGTAACCAACAAAATGGTGGGGTGGCTCGAGGATCGGAGCTGTGACGGGAGGGGCCTGGGGGTGTGCGGTGGGAGGCCCAGGGCCCTCTGGGGGAGGTGGGGGGAGCGGGTCACGGACGCCTGCTGGGAGCCTGGGCTGCGGAAGTGCTTTGGGGAAGTGAAAGTCTCGCCACTGTGGCCTGAGGGGGCGTCGGGGTGGCGTTTGGGTGAGATGGGAGGCCAGTAGGCCTTGGCAACGGGGGGTGGGGGGGTGACACCATAGGGTGAAGGTTTTAGGAAGACCCCTCAGTTGTGACTTGACGGTAAGAGCTGGCCGGGGAGCACGTGTGGTCTCTGGTGTGGCGCTGCCACTGGCTTGGGCCAGAGAAATGGCTCCTGAGCGGGGCCGGTGGGGGGTATCCAGGGCTGCCGGAAACAGCTTTGAGGCACAGCTCTGGCTTCTGGGAAGCCACACCAGTGGCGCCCTGTTCCCAGCACCAGTGCTGGTGGCAGTCTCAGGGGGACACAGGGTGGAGCGGCTTAACCCCTCTCACCCTTACAGGTGGACAGGGCAGGAGCCATCAAGGGGGTCAGACTATCGCCGACCTGAGAGTTGGGGGCCCCCAGGGATGGCAGTCCCAGCAAGCGCCAGGGCAGGACATCTGGGACCAGCCCTGCCCTTCCAGGCTAAAGGGGCAGGGGCTGCCAAGCCCGCCTGTTGACTTCTGTGAGCCGCCAGCTGGTGCGGGGAAGTGATAAAGCAGGAGGGCGCCCCCTTTTGGCCAGGAGATGGAGGTGCTGGCGCAGGATGCTCACCTCAGGTTACTTCAGTGTCGCTGTGTGGGGGTCCTGGCCATGAGGGAGGTGCCAGCACTAGGTGACAGGATTCAGAGGTTACCTGAGGGGGCTTCGTGGAGGAGGAGGCAAGAGAGGGAAGGAGAGGTTCCAGCTCGAGCCTTCACTCCCGCCTCTCACAAAGCCCGGTGAGGCCCCAGGAACCAGGATGTCAGGATGAGAGTGAAATCCTGGGACAGTGAGTGGGGCTGGGGGGGCCAGGGAAGGCTCAGGCCTGGGCTTTGCTGGAGGAGGCACTTTTGGGGGGCAAGGGGAGTTCTCCGCTCCCAGGACTGGAGAAGCAGCTAGGCTAGCAGGGCCTGGAATGGAGGGCCCTTCTCCAACAAGTGTGAGGCTCTAACTGGGCCTAGGGTAGAGCTTCGGGGAGCCCCTCCAAGCCCTCACTGGCCCCTTTCTCCACAGGAAGGCCTGAGCCCCGCCCCCAGCCCTGCCCCTGGCCCACCCACAGCCACAGCCCCACCAACGGCCCCTGGTGAGTAGTTCTGACCCAGCTCGGCTCAAGCTGTGCTCCCCGCTGGAGCTGGGGGCCTCTGGTGGCAGGCGACAGTTGGAGGTGCCTTAGTCTGGTCTCTGTCTGCAGGTGGAAGTCCCCCTTCGGAGGAGCCACCCCCAAGCCCTGGGGAGGAGGCTGGGCTGGTAAGGAGGGCTGAGGTGGGAGGAGCTGATGGGTGGGCACTTGCTGCACCGGCTGAGCCCCCGCCCCGGCCCCCAGCAGCGCTTCCAGGACGCCAGCCAGTACGTGTGTGAGGAGCGGCAGGCCCTGGAGCAGGAGCAGAGGCAGATCGACGGGCGGGCCGCCGAGGTGGAGAAGCAGCTGAGGAGCCTCATGGAGTCAGGTGGGGCGGCCATCTGGACACCCCCTCACCCCGACCTGCCCTGCTCCTCCTGACCTTGGGGGGAGTGGAGGAGGCAAGGCTGGGGCCTTGCCCTGGGCCAGCTGGGCACACTGAGGCCCTGGGGGGGCAGCACATTTCTGGTTTCTGGGACGTCGCGGGGGCGCAACCCCCTCCCCAGCCCCCGCACCCTGCTCCCGACACCGGGGCCAGTGGCAGCCCTGGTGACTGTCTGGCCCGCTGCAGGAGCCAACAGGCTGCAGGAGGAGGTGCTGATCCAGGAGTGGTTCACGCTGGTGAACAAGAAGAACGCGCTCATCAGGCGCCAGGACCAGCTGCAGCTGCTGTGAGCGCCGCCCCGCCCCTTTTGCCTCGAGCTTGTCACCACTTTCTTTCTAGAAAGAACTCCTTGAAAAGCTGCTCGGCCAGCTCAGTATTTTTCTATCTAAAAATCCCGTAGAAGGTTGTGCCCATCTTCCACGGGCACTGTTTTCCCTGAGGAAACCGGAGTAGGCCCAGAGGAAAACACGGCGGGGCAGGTCAGGGTTCGAGCGGCTCTCCCGCTGGTTTCTGTACTGTAGGGAGCCCTGGGGAGGCCCGCAGGCGTCTGGGCTGGTTCCCTGAGAGGGCACCTGTGTAGCCCGGCAGGTGGAGGCGATTTTGTCTGCCTTTTGCATCAATTTTCAGAAGTGCTTTAGCCCACTGCTTGCTGTTCACCAGGAAGGCGCCAGTGGGTCCGATGGCTTGTTCCTTATTTGTAAAGAAACGGGGGGGGGGGGACAACATAAGCACCCGCGATTGGACATCGGACCGTAGTAGCGGGAAGGAAGCGGGAGCCGGCCCTGGGGAAAGGGGGAGCAGCGCGGCGAGGTGGGGTGGGGGCTGGGCCTCAGGGGCCTGACCGGGAGCCCCGCCCCCAGCATGGAGGAGCAGGACCTGGAGCGGAGGTTCCAGCTGCTGAGCCGGGAGCTGCGGCCCATGCTGGCCACCGAAGGTGGGTGACGGGGCCGCAGGGCTGGCCGCAGGGGCCAGGCAGGGGCTGCGCCGGCGCGTCCTGAACCCCAGCCCCCTCCGCCCTCAGACTGGCTGAAAACGGCCGCGCAGCAGCACCGAGAGCAGCTCCTGCTGGACGAGCTGGTGTCCCTGGTGAACCAGCGCGACGAGCTCGTCCGGGACCTGGACCACAAGGAGAGGATGTGAGTGGGCCCCGCCGCCCTGGGAGCCGGGAGGGGGCCAGGGCCCCGCGGCGCGGCCTGGTGAATGGACGCACCGCGGCGCGGGTCGCGAGGCCCGAGCTGACGCCCCTGACCCTTCCGCCCCAGCGCCCTGGAGGAGGACGAGCGCCTGGAACGCGGCCTGGAGCAGCGGCGGCGCAAGCTGAGCCGGCAGCTGAGCCGGCGCGACCGCTGCGTGCTGAGCTGAGCCTGACGCCGCCCTCGGCCTTCCGGCCGCCCAGACTTCGGACCGCAGCTAGCTGACCGCCGCCGCGCCGGACCTGTGCTCCCGGGCACGCGGGTCCTCCCGGTGCCGAGCGAGACCTCCAGGGTCTGGCGTTAGGAGAGCAGACTCTCGGCCCCGACAGCCCGGAGCGGCTGGACGGCCGCGCCGTCGGGCCCGTATTTATTCGTGCGTGTGAGTGTGTGTGCGTGTGTGTTCGCGGGGTGGGGGTGGGGTTGAGGACCCCAGGGGCGCCCCGCAGACCCTCCCGACAACCTGGGGAGTGGGATGGCCTGCACTGCCGCGCCCCGCCCTCCTCCCCTTCCTGTTCTCCCCAGCAATAAAGTCAGACAAGGATACACTCGCGCCAGCAGTTCTTTTGACCACTGGGCTTTCAATAGAAGGAAGAGGGTGGATCTTGGGCTGATAAGGTTGTCCGGGATCCATAATGGGGCTGTGCCCGCCGGGGAGGTGCACAGATGCCAGTGCAGGCTGGACCTGCGCCTCGGAAGGTGACACATGACACATGATGTGGGTTTGGGCAGGGAACTGGGGGTTGGGCTGTAGACCTTGGTAGGAAAGTCCCACCCCAGAGAGAGGAGAGCACGCCTGGCCGTTGCCCAGTTTCTCTTTTATTAACACAGCTTCTTCCCCCGGTCCTCACCCAGCCCTCCCACCTCGGATGCGCTCCCGCCGCTCCCTGCTGCTTCCTCCCAGGCTTCTGTGCCAGGAGAAGCTCAGCTCCATCACCTGACACCTGTCAGCAAGCTGGGGCCTGCTCGGAGGCAGCGGCTGCGGCGGGCAGGGTGCTCAGGGCTAGTTCGTCCTGGCTTAGGATGCCGCCCTGGTCCTCAGGGCTCGAAGGGCTGCTGGCCCCGAAGAACTTCACCATGGCGCGCACCTGTGGCAGCTCCGAGATGGTCTCCACGGCCAGCAGCATGGCCAGGAGCCCTAGGAGCAAGTAACCTGGGGAGGAGAGGTTGCTAGGGCAGATGTTGGGGTGCCAGTGATGCTCCCCGCCCACCTCCCAGTGTGCCGACCTCTTCCCCTGGTACCTAGTGCCCCTCACAGCCCTCTTACACAGCCACGAGGGGGAAAGAGGGGTTCTGGTGGACTCCAGTCCTGCAGGGTTCTTCCCCGTGGGAGGCTCAGTCTCCCCAGTGGCTTATGGGAGTTGTAGTCCAGGCTCTTCTTCCCGCCTCCCCTTCCCCTCGTGGGCTTTGGAGGCTGGACTCACCGAGAAGTGCAAACTCGCCCAGGTGGTAAAGTGCTGGGTGCAGGCCACGGCCTCGGCTGGGCAGCAGGTCCCCCAGGCCGATGGTGCTGAGCGAGCCAAAGCAGAAGTAGACAGCTTCCAGCAGGCTGCAGTCACCCTGCACGCCCCACAGCACCACGGCCGGCAGCAGCACGAAGGTGCCGGCTACAAGCAGGCCCAGTCCGGCGGCCTGCAGCAGCGCAGCCCTGGCCGGCGCCATCTGCCAGCGGGCGGCTACCCAGGCACATGGGCCGCTGAACAGGGGCAGCAGGCAGTGGCGCAGTGTGGCCACGAGCACCAGTGAAGCTGGCAGCCCCAAGGCCGCGAAGACCACGCAGAAGGCCTTGCCGCCTGCCGACAGCGGGGCCATATGCCCGTAACCTGGAGAGGAAAGAGCCGGTAATGAGCACTAGAGGGGCAAGTCGGCTGTGGTCCCCACTTCCCGCACTGCGCCTCCTGCAGAAGGCTGCCCTCTGGCGGCCGAGGTGGGGGCAACCGGCCAGGCCCTGCTCCTGCTCTGGGGGCGTTGGGCAAGTCCCTTGACCTCCCTGGGCCGCTATTTGTTTTCTGGAAAACGAAAGGATTGAAAGAGACAACTCCTTAAGGCCTCTTGTAATGGGGACAATTCTGGAGACCGTCCTGCCCCAGAGGAAGCTTGGCTTTTCTGAGAGGTTCCCCAGCTCTGCCCTTGATCCGTGTGTGTAAACTCACTAGGTGGGATGTCACCTACTCTCATTCCCCAAAGGGTATTGCATCACCCTGTGTTCCAGGCCTGTGCTAAAGCCCCAGTCTGTCCAGGCCCCACCCTTTGTGGGGGAGGCAGGAGGCTCGGTCAAGACCCCCGAAGGGCTGCAAAGGGGCAGTGTGAGAGCAGGCTGAGGTGGGGAGAGGCAGGGAGAGGTGAGGATCAGGGAGTGGGATGTGCTGGGAGAACAGGATCAGCTAGACCAGAGGCTGAAATACAAAAGCCTAGAGGAGCCAGGCGTGAGGCAAGAGGGAGTGGTGGGGAGTGGGGTAGACTGGAGAGCATGTGCTCTGCCCCAAAGGGCCAGCTGGCCCTGTTCCACTCCAGCCTGTATTTGCCTGGCAGAGCTACTGGCTCAGTGCAAATAGGTTTCTGGATTTCCCAAAAGGAGTCAGAAATACAATTTTTTTATAAGATTTATTTATACAAGCTGGGGTACTGGCCAGAGGCGTGGGGCAGCGAGAGGGTTCACCAGAGACAGAGCGGGGAGCACAACAGGCAGATCAGAAACACACTGCTGAGGGCCTCCCTGGTGGCGCAGTGGTTAAGCGCTGCGCTGTGGAGCTGTTGGCAGCGGCAATGCGAGTTCGACGCCCGGCCGGGGAGAATCCCACATGGTGCGGCAGACCTCTCCTGCCTTGCCCACTGCTCCCCTCAGCAGTGTATTTCTGATCTGCCTGTTCTGCTACCCGCTCTGTCTCTGGTGAACCCTCTCCCCTCCCCACACCTCTGGCCTGTACCCCAGCTTGTATGTATAAATAAAAAATAAAAAATAAATCTAAAAAAAAAAAAAAAAAGAAACACACTGCTGAGGGGAGCAGCGGGCGAGGCAGGAGAGGTCTGCCGCACCATGTGGGATTCTCCTGGGCTGGGTGTCGAACCCGCATCGTGCGCTGCCGACAGCTCCACAGCGCAGCGCTCAACCGCTGGGCCACCAGGAGGACCCAGAAATACAAATTTAATTAAAAAAATACTTGGATACTTGGCAGGACAAAAAAAAAAAAATCCCCAGGGTTGTGGATCCCCTTGCTTTATTTCTTTAGATCTTCGTGTGCACTGTTCCCTCTGCCAGGAATTCCTTCCTCCCTCAGCTCTGTGCCCTCTTGCCTTGTAACAGCTCATCAGGACTTCCTCCCCAAGAAACCTTTCCTCACCAGCCCCGCCCCCCTTCTCCCCAAGTCAGTGGCCCTAATCTCTCCTTCCCGGCTTCGCTCCATTTTCCTCTTATCCCTCAATCCACCCCTCGTTGCATGTTCCCTGCCTCCTCGCCTCGGGTCCGCAGGCCTGAGTACCTCTCCTGGGTCTCAAAGGGTGCCTAGGGGTGAGGCTGGGGAGGCCACACCCCTCCTGGCAGCTGAAGTTGAGGCACCAGTTGGGGTGTGTTGGTGCGGGGAGCCCCAGCTGTGATGTCAGGCCTAATGGGGCCTGGATTCTCTGGCGCTTTGGGGTGGAGGGGAAGGGTTGCACCCCCAGGAGCCCCAGTGGCCTCTGGATCCCCCTCCTGCCCGGCCGTCTGGCGGCCTTACCCGTGGTGGTGAGGATGCTGGCAGTGAAGAGCAGGGCTGAGGGCAGATCCCAGTTCCTGGCCTCTGAGCCATTGCCCAGGCCAGAGACGCCGTGGGCCTGGGCCACCAGAGCGGTTCCCAGCAGCTCCTCCAGGGACCCGGGGTGCAGGCAGGCCCCGTATTTCTCCTGGAACGTGACCAGCTGGGCCCTGAGCTGGGCCTGGCGCCGAAGTGCTGGTGGTCTCTCCAGGGCCTGGAGCACTGCAGCGCCCAGCCCCAGGGCCAGCAGGTGGGCCGCCAGCAGCAGCCCGTACCGGGTCCAGGGCCTTAGACCCCCCATGGCGTGCCGCCGGGCGCTGGGTGCTGGAGGAGCTGGCTGCCCC
This sequence comes from Scalopus aquaticus, assembly GCA_004024925.1. NCBI lineage: Eukaryota > Metazoa > Chordata > Mammalia > Eulipotyphla > Talpidae > Scalopus > Scalopus aquaticus. The sequence continues at coordinate 19,034 of PVIJ01007881.1, read as the reverse complement.
TCCCCGGCCCCTGGGAGGGGCCGGCCAGGGTGGGGCCAGGAGGAGTTGCTGAGTGGGTGGCTGGAGGGGGAGGGCAGCGGGAACACTGCTGAGGGAGGGTGGACGGGCAGGAGAGGTGGCTCGGCTTGCAGATGAGCTGGATCATTTCAGTTTCCGGGGGCAGAAAGACATGATTTGCTCAATTTACTGCAGCTGGGGCGGGGGGCTGGGTGGCGGCAGGCACGGCCCGGGGAGTTGTTACCGGCTCCGCGTTACTGCGATTTGCTCGCGGACACACTCGGGTACACGTACGCCAGCCACAGGCGCCTGGGCGCCCGCGTCCCTTCCCTCCTGGTGCCCACACCAGACCCGTTAGCAAGGAAACAGGCTCCCTGGCAGGAAGGCCCTGGTAATGGCGGGGGGACTTCGGGGAGGCAGCCTCAGGGGAATGCTCCTCGGAACGTTCCACCTGGGAGCAGCCAGTTGCGGTGGGGTGAGTTGTGTGTGCTGGGGGTACTGGCCATGGGGGTGTGAGGACAAGAGTGACCCCAGAATCCTGTGGGGGGCTACTGGGCACTCATGGAGTTGGAAGGGAATGGAGGTGGGGGGAGGACGCCCAGAGCACCCGGCACAGCTGCTGCGCCCGTCGCCATTCTGGATCCTTCCTGAGAACTTTGTGGGCCCCTGAACGCCTGCCCTGCCGAAGGAAGGCTGGGGACAGTGAGCCGGCTACGGCCAGGGTGTGCTGGGAGGGGCGCGGCGGGGAGCTGGTGCCCGGCACCCCGGGGCTAGCACACGGGTGCTGCCCAGAGGGCAGCGGGCTCCCAAGTCCACAAGCTGCCGGGGTGGGCGTGCCCTGGCGGAGATGACGGTGCAGCTAGGCCTGGCAGACCAGCGGGAGCCACCGGGGAGCCGTGGGGGTGGCCGGGGAGTGGAGACGGAGGGCGAGGCCAGAGCCAGCTGCTGAGAAGGGTCTTGGGTGCCTAAGGCCGGCGGACTTGACCCCAGGAGAGTGTGGTGCCAGGGACCCCAGCCTAAGCCCAGGCCAACGCGCCCCCTATCCTACTGGGGGCATGAGAGTCGCAGGGTCCTGATTACCCCACAAAGGTGACAGGCTGTGCTTGGGGAAACAGTTTATGAGTTTATTTGGCTTCATTGGATCCCGAGGCCGAGGCCCCAGCCTCGGCTGGGGCAGCAGGGAGGCACCCAGAGAGCCCCGGCCCCAGAGGACCCCGGGGCAGGGGCCCAGGCACAGGACTCGGTCCAAAGTGCTGCTGCCCGCCGAGGCTGGCCCCTCGCCCCGGCACCGCCCCCCGCACCGCCCGCGTGCGATTCCCTGAGACAGGCTCTGGTCCTCCCAGTCAGCTGGGTACAGTGTTGGGCCCATGGGGCATGAAAGTCCGGGGGACCCACAGGTTGCAAGTGTGTGGGGGTGCAGGCCCCCTGTCCAGTGTGAAGGCTTCCTGGGCAGTGTAGTGTTCCTGACCCCGTCCGGGGCGGCTCCCTGGGAGAACCAGGCGTGCCGGCCCGTTCCAGTGTATGCGGCTTCTCCAGGGCAGCTGGAGCGTGGGGGCAGCCGGCCGCTCAGGGCCCTGCCTCCGGTGTCCACGGGGCCTGGGCACCCATGTCTTTGGTCTGCGCCCTGCAGTCCTGAGGGCCTCCCCGGAATGGGTTGGCCGGTGGGGAGTCCCAGAAGGGGTCCGAGTCTGGGAACAAGGTCCAGGGCGCCCGGCGGGGCACAGGCTGCGGAGAGGGCAGGGGCGAAGGCCGCGGCCCAGCGGACACAAAGCTCCAGGGATCGATGCGGCTGCGGAGGGGTGAGGGCCGAGGACGGCTGATGAGGCCCAAGGGTGGTGAACGCGGGGTCCCTGGGGTGCCGGGGGCGGAGCGGGAGATCCCGGGCGGGGGTGAGACAGTGCTTCCTGTGGAGTGGGGGGGTACACCGTCAGGCAGCTACCAACGCCGGAGGCGTCGCAGGAGGCACTGCCTCAGTTTCCCCATCTGCACAGTGAGCTACCTGGCTCACAGCTTCCATGCCCCTTTTGCTCCACATTGCGCCTGTTTATTAAGGGGGAGGTTTCCGGGGCCCAAGGGCCAGGGGGCTTGGACCCCAGCTCTGCCGTGACCTGGTGGGAGCGGGAGCCCCGTCACGAGGACGGCATTTAAGGCCGGGCCCTTGACATTTAGGCCCGGGGCTGTGGGTTTCCTCCTCTGAAGGAACGGACGGAGCACCCAGCTCACCAAGCCCTGTGGCCGTAAAGTGGCACATGCCCTACAGCACCCGGAGGGGCTCTCCTGCTCCTCCCCCTCCTCCCTCTGGCCTGGCCCACCCGCCCCACCCCGACCACCACGGGGTCAGTTCCCCACATGGGTCCGCTGCCCAGGCCGGCTTGGGGTCCAGCGGATCACTGGCCCGGCCTGATTTCCCAGCGTGTCCGCCCCGGCCCCCGGCCCCGCGAGGACTCACCGCGCCCCTCCTCTTCGCGCCGGGGGCTCTTGGCTGACGGCTGGCCAGTGGGGACACCCAGCTCCAGCAGCAGAGGCGCGGGGGTGCGAGGGCGGGGGGCGTCGGAGTTCAGTGGGGAGGCGGGGGCCTCCGGCCTCTTGGGCGAGAAGCGGATGAGCGGGGATGGGGGTGGCTCGGCAGGGGAAGGTGCCGGCAGTGGCGTGGGGGGCGTTGGCGGGGGCTCCCCACGCTCGCGGCCGGGGCCCCCCGGGGACTGCAGGTCCCGGCCGAGGCCCAGCGAGGCGAGCAGGGCGGTGCCGCGCAGCAGCGCGCGCTGGATCAGCTTGGGTGTCCCGGAGCCGCCGCCGCGCTCCGTGGGGCCCGGCCGCCGGGGCTCTTCGGGCTCGGGGCTCGGCCGCGGGGGGTTCCCTGGGGTGAGGGTGGCACAGGTTAGGTCATCTTCCAGGCCGGTGGGCAAGTCCCCTCCCTGGCCCTGGAACCAGGCCTGAGTTTGGCTCCCACCACCTCCCCCGACTTCGCTGTCGCCCCAGCTCCTCCCGACTCCTCATCCCAGCGGCCAGTGTGGGGGTGCCGCGCAGGCAGAGGAACCAGCAGAGCAAAGCTGCCCTGGAGCCCGAAGATGGGGGAGAAGCCCCTTGGTCCCCACTCCCCCAGGAGGCAGGCTGAGTGCAGGGCACAGCTGGCCTTTCTGCCAGCCAGGCAGCCACAGGCCTTCAGGGCGGGCTGGCTGCAGGCTAGAGCCAGGCCCTGTGTCCTGTGCCCACCTGCCCACATGCCCGCGGGGTGGGTGTGGGCATACCCCACCATCTCTGTTCCAGAAACGAGGGCCGAGGCTCAGGGGGCCCATCATCCAGCCTGAATGGAGTGACTTAGGGGCATCACGTTGTCTGAGCCTCAAGCCTGGTGGCTCCAGATTGAAATGGCCCCCGACTGCCCAGCCGGTGTGTATGGGAGGCGGACCAGGCTCCAGACAGGCCGCGGGGCCTCGGCTCTCTGCCCCTTCACCGCCAGGCATGGCTCTGAGTTTTGTGACGTTTGTGTGGGTCTCCCATTGGCCTGATTCCAGTCTAGACCCCCGGAGGCGAAGGGGTTGAGGAACCCCTCATTGATGAGGTAGGACCTGACAAAATTGGGGTTTCTGTCAGGTCCCCCTTGGCGCGGGAACCTGCCGTGGCGCGCCACTGCCACTAGGAGAAAGTCCAAGCCGGCTGGGCCTCAAGCCTTCGCCTCCTCTTGGGCCTGCAGGCAAGGGTGAGTGAGCAGGGCCCCGGCGGGGAGGCAGGAGGACGAACCCCAGCTGGGAAAAGCGAGCTTCTCCCAAGAACCAGGGCTTGGCCGGGGGTGTTTCCCCACAGCCCCCCTTCTGAAATGCAAATCTGCTAAAGCTCGACCTCTGTCTGCAAACCTCCTTGGTGTCCAGGCCCTTCCTGAGCCGGCTCCTGAGCCGGCGCCCCCAGTTTCGTCCACAGGACCATTCAACAAACCCCTACTGAGCACTGTGCTGGGGTGGCCCTGGGCTCCACTGACCGGGGAAGCAGGCCGTGACCCCCAGCCCTCAGCCCTCAGCTCCAGCCAGGGGTCCTCTCGCCCTGGGGGCCCCCACCTGAGCACACACGACCTCCTCTTCCTACCCACTGCTCCACCCAGGCTTCCAGGGACCTCAGGTACCACTTATGAGCCGCTGAGGGGTCGCCTCCTCTCCGTGCTGCTGTGATAGTGTGATCTGTTATAAGAAACAAATCTAAGGGTTTACCCCTCAGCCCTGGTATCGAGGTCCTAGAGCCCTGGCACTTTCCTGGGTAACACTGATAAAGGGGGAAAAGAGCACCTCGTGTTTGTGAGAAGCCCCTCAGACCCACACCTGAATCAAAGGCGACTTTTGGGAAGCGCCATAGCAGGGGGTGCTGGTTGTCAAAGGACCCAACCTTGGGGTTTTAGAGGATGGGGTTCAAGGAGGGGAGCAGAGCTAGAGACAAGCGTAGTCACCGCGGCCAGTGATCTAATCACAGCTGGGCAGGAAGGAAGCTGCACCAACACTCTCCGAGGCCCGGGGATGGGGCAGGTGAGCAGGTGCAGGTGCTGGGGGGGGCATGGAAGCACCACCCCTCCCCAACACCTTGCCCTGTGCGTCTCCCCACCTGGTCTCCTTGGGCCGTATCCTTTACAACAAACGGTCACCCAGTGAGTGAGGGTTGCCCTGATTTCTGTGGGCCGATCTAGCAAATCATCACACCCGAGGAAGGGGTGATGGGAACCTCTGGCGCCTGGTCAGTCAGAAGCGCAGGTGCTGGCCCCGCCTGAAGTGGGCACGGACCTGCGGGGAGCCCTTGACTGGATCCTACTTCTGGGTGTCAGAAGCGAAATGAAGAGTGGGCACCCTGCTGGTGCTGGAGAATTGGTGAGGCCAACCCCACACAAGGGTGCCAGGGGTGGGAGTAGGGTGTAGGGGAAAACCAGGATTTGTCCTCTTCCAGAGGCCTTCGGGGACCCCTACAGCTCCTGTGGGGCTGACTCGGCCCTGGCCCAGCTCTTCCTACTCGCTACAGACCTGCGTGTTTCTAGTCTGCTCCTCCACAGCCCCAGGCCCCTGGGGACGGCGCCCCGTGGGTCTCTGACGTGTTGACTGCTGGGTCATAAAACGTGTCGTGTTTGATGAAGAGTCCATTTTGCTGATCCTTGCAACTGCCGCAGCGGGGGTTGAACCTCCCTCTTATGGGTGAAGACCCTGAGCCTTTACAGTGAGTTTCAACAGAATGGGGGGGAAACATTTAAAATAAGCAAGGAAAGTAAGCCCAAGGGAAGTGGAGACAGAGCTTGTGCACAGGGAGTAGGAAGAGGTCCCTGTAGTCACTGCTTGAGAAACTAAGGTCCCAAGAGGTACGTGACTCGCCCAAGGTCACTCAGCTAGGATTTCAGTTTGCCGCTAAGCTTCCTGGCAGTAAGAGTTGGGGACCCTGTGGCTTAGGAGAAAACAGCACCATCATTCTTGACCCAGAGGTGGGGGTGAACCTGTTTCCAGGGGGCCTCCCGGAGAGGGCAGGCCACGGCTAGCCAGGGCTGCAGGCCCCCAGACTCACGGGGCAGAGCGGTGAGTGGAGGCTGACTGTGCCCACTGAGGCAGCTGGCTGCACACAGTCCCCGGGCTCAGGAACTGGGGGAACGGGGGTGGGAGGTGGGGCCCCCGTTATGCCTGGGACCACCCCACAGATTCTTCTTTTTCAGGCAGGTTTCTGACAATGTAGACAACAGCAAGGTCAAGATCATGTACTCTCACGGGTGCAAGATGGCGACCAGGTGTGGGCTTGCACTAAGGGAACCAGCGTGCAGCTGGGCTGAGGTGGGTGACATCCTCTCAGGTAAGGAGGCAAGCTAGAGAAGGATGGGGTGCAGGCCCTTAAGTCCCTGTCCCTGGGAGCACAGGGAGGGCAAAGCCAAAGAAAGAACCTGCAGAACAAGGTCAGGGCTGTTTCGACCTCCATGTCTCGGTTGAAGGACCAAGTTCACCATTGACCCTTCAGGCCTGGGATACTCTAGAAGCAGGTGAATCCAAAGAGCCCCCTCGACCTTGCAATTCTCAGTTTAGTTCCTGCAGTACAGCCAGCTTGGGGCAACGCAAGTGCTGGAGAAGAAAATGGCGCACCAGACGGGGGTCGGGGGTCCAGCCTGCTCGGCTGTGCGCTCAACAGTAAACCACTCAACTCTGCACCTCGGTTTCCCCCTTGGTGAACACCCATCTCTCGGCATGGCCTGGCGCACAGGAGGGACCCAGGGGACGTTTGCTGCTGGTGTGACCAAGGCGTGTGGCATGGTAGGGCGAGGGCTTGGATGGGGCGAGGGGAGGGAGTCTATACTGCTGAGCAGGACGTGGCTGAGAGCCCACGCCAGCTCCTGGGTGCCGCGGTGAGAAGCAGGTGTGGCTGGGAGCCCTGAGGGACCCACAGGCGAGAGAGGCTGCAACTTCCAAGCCCCTGCCCATGCCAGGCAGCCCGAGGAGAGGACAGGACAGCCGCAGGGAGCGACGCTCCCTGCCCACTCTCTCCCACACAGTCTGCAGCAAACTCTTCCTGTGAGCTTTGCTGCAAGCACGGGAGCCACTGTCTCTGGGGTCAAACCCCCGCTGCGGGCTTCAGGGTCTCCTCACCTCTTGCCCAGAGGGTGGCTAGGGCGGGATACCCGGGCACACACGTGTGCAGGGATCACCATGGAGAAGAGAGCAGCCCAGAATGCCCAGGTGCAGTGTTGAGTAGACCTGATCCCCGCACCTCTGCTCTTCTTTCCACTGACCCACCCCAGAGGGACTCTAAGAAGCACGGGGGGCATGCTGGCCTGGCTGCACCCCATGTGGATACTTTCTTGCCCCTCTCTGGATCCAGCTTCCCTCCAATCCCAAATAGGGGCTCCATCCCTCCCGTCCTCCTTCCCTCCCGAGAGCCTGCGGATGGCCAAGAGAGACCAGTCTCAGGTCAGGCCTGAACACCGCAGATTCTGAGCCCCCCTAAGGCCGGGGCCGGGTATTCAGCTCAGATGTGGGTCTCCAGGTCACACTGGGGTCTGAAGACATGTCTGCCTGTCTCAGCTTTAGTTTCCTGGTTTCTAGACTGAGAGCTGAGCGTGCAGGGCTCCTGCTTGGCCTGCTGGCTTTGTTGAGCCTTTCCACGGGCCCCACAGAGAAAGTGCAGCAAAGCCTGCTGGGGGGGGGGGGCCACCA